>JAJEJO010041825.1:28307-56006 GCA_020662805.1 Glaucomys volans | reverse complement strand
AAACTAAAATATACTAAACATCCTAGTTCATAAAAAACTAGTCCATGAAAAGTAACTGACTTCAAAAATGCTAGAAATGAGAAAAAAATACAAATATGTATAAATGCCCATGTTCCATTAAGATCACAATTAAACAGAGAATAATAATAAAAAAAAGATCTTGATGAAAAACTAAAGAATTCTTTCCATCTGGATTGCTGAAGTGAGAGAGGTAATCCCACAGGTGGAATTCCTGGAGGCAGGGTTTAGGTTTAGGTTTAGGTGGACTTCAGGCTTTTTGCTGAATGCCGATTGGTATGGAGATTTTAAATCAGCTCCCCTAGTAGTTGCTGGTCCATGCTGAAAGACTTTACTCCACAGGTCTCCCCTGGGTTCTACTTGTGTGGTGGGGGACCCGATTCTTAGTCCCTTATATCACCTTTGGACCCTACATTTTCTGGTCTCAGGTTCAATCTCCTAACAATCTCTCCAGCTCCCATATGTCTCTCCCAGTCAGTCTTGCAAGCAGTTGGATTGGAGGGGGCAGGGTAAAGCTGGGTGGATTTCCAAGACCAGTTTACAGAGGTAAACCTCTCTCTTGATCACTTAAGCACACTCTATGTTGCGCAGTGAGTGTTCACTGAGCCTGTATTTTGGCCAAACTCTGGTTTGCCAGGAATCTGCCCCCTCAACTGTGAGCCTCAGCACAGCAGCTGTAAAATGGTTCCTTCCTTTGTCCTCCACACACTGCCTGGAGAGATGGTAGTTTCTTTCCTCACACATGGATATTGTGCAGCGCTTCTTTCAGATTTGCCTGGCAAAGTCCTTGAACTCTAAATGCATTGTACCCAGACATGCTTGAGCCTCCCAAAAATGTAGGTTCCTTTAATTCCCTTATCCCTCCACCATGCTCAGGGAGGGACCAATCTGGTTTTGCTGCTGGGAATTTCTTCCTTATTTTTTTATATACAACCTTCTGAGTCCCCAGTCTGCTTTGAATATCCAGTTTTAAATTCCAGTAAAGTTCCCCCACTCTTTTTTGTTCATCCACCTTTCTGAGAAGCTTCCTGTCTGCTTTCTTGATTTTTACCCATGGAGCAGTCAGGAAAGCAAACTCCTCTATTCTGCCATCTTGAAAACCCCAAAATAATTTTCATAAAGAGGAACCCAAGTTTCTCTGATGGGGGAGACTTTTGTGACCCTTTCACAGATCAGATCCTAGAACTCATGGAAATAAGGATAATTCTTTCTAATCATAAAATCTGTAAGAACAGATTCCAATTAGAACTAGTCAGCATGGGCCAGAGTGACCTACAATGGTCACGGGGACTTCAAAGCCTGATGTCATTATGTTGTCAGGCAAAAACCAAGAGAAAGACCTGGATGGGACTCTCTGCAAACTTCCCTGAAACTCTCAATAAAAGTGCAGGATAAAAGAAACACACAGTTCCTCTCTTTTCTAAGGATCTACTCTCTCCCTGTAGAGTATTTACTTTTCTGTTTCCCATCTCTTATAATAAAATCATGCCTGTTACTTTGAGCAACAGAGTTTGAAATCTCCGATTTGATCTCAAGAATGAGAGTTGGCAGGCCTTTGTGCTGCCTTAGTTTCCCAGCCCTGTAATCATAGGAGCCTATACTCTTAATCCAAACCCCACATCCCTCATGGTGCCTGTATGCAGTTCAGAGCCACCACCTATTTATTTCCAAAGGTGAGTAGGAGGTCCAGCCTTATTGAAGCAATTTAGTTTGAATCATATTTTCCTTTTTCTGGAGGCAGCCATGACTGGTCACCTCTTGTACTCCTGGAGGAGGCTCCAGGGCCCTTGGAAACTCATTTCCAAGAGATGTTCATAATTTTCAGGAAGGTCAAGTAGCTGTTGACTTCTGAGCCCAGGAAATTTATGTGAAGAGCATAAGCACTGTTTCTTAACCAAAAGACTTCACCTTCCAGTGAAGGTAGGTTGTGGTTCTCTATAGAGGCACATTGAATTCCAGAACCCTTGGAGGAGCCCTAGCACAAAAAAACTCCTTCATAGCCTGCCCTTGATTCTCTGGTTTCTGTCATCTGCTCTTCTTAATTATGCAGTCCATATGCCCTTGAACTCATTGCAATTCCCAGATGGATCTGGATACCAGAATGCAGTCAGAGCCCAGGGCTGCAGCAGGAGTGAGTGGGAGATGACCAGGGGAATATTGTGTTATTTGCAATCACTTAGGCCTAGATTTGAGGAATGAACCTTGAGACTTCACTTACCTTCCCCAAGGCTCCATCTCCTCCATCTTCAAAGCAGGGAAAATCATTCCAACTTCAAAGAATTGTTGTAAAAACTCAGTGACATTAAGTAGATAAAGCCCTTCATGTGCTTAGCTCATGTTTGGTTCTTAATATATGCTAGTTATTGTTACTTTTTACTGCTCTCCCTCCTTCCTTCCTTTTTTCTTTCTCTTGTTATGTTTTCTATTCTCCATCTCTATTTTCTTCCCTCTATCCCACTCTCAGAGGCTGTGCTTTGAGAATCATGTGCTGTCAGAGGAGCTAGGATAAAAGGAGGAAAGGGAACCATCTTGGGCTATACACATGCCGTGGAGCCTTTGATAATGACTCCTTAATCAGCTAGCCAGGACCACACAAGGATACCTAATACCTCTCCTTATTCTAATGTGCTTATAGAAGGGGAACAAGGCAGAGGAGATATGCACAAGGAGGGCTCTATTGTCCTTGCTTCTTGCTCCTAATGAAAATTGAAATCCTGGAACTGGAAAACGAAGTGTTCCCCACAAATATAAGGCAGTTAAAAGTGACTCTGCTGCAAAGCAATAAAGGAGAACATAACCCTCCACATCAGGAAATGACTCTATACTTTCCCCTTCATGTTTAAAACCAGAGGTCCTTACTGCTGCTGGCCCACTCACTCTAAGCATTAATTTTCTATTATGAATAAAATTAATGAGTTTAGCCAATTGCTGCTGCTCATAAAGTTGTGCTTTTCATTATCAAGGTTAATAGCCTGCTAGTGACGTGGCTTCCTGGCAGAGTGCCCACAGGGAGCAGGGACTGGGCAGATGCTGCCCACAGGGGTAGAGAAGAATGCAGGAGGGGTATTCACAGTCTTTCTGCACCTCTGTGCCTGGAGCTGGGACCACTTTACCCAATCCTGTATCATTTTTCTGGCATCCTGCCAAGATTTCCCTTTACTCTAACCTCTGGCGTAAAACTGACCTCTCACAGGTGGCCTCTCTCATTAGCCCTGAGCATCATGACCACTGTGTTAAGTCTGCACAACCTAAGCACAGAGTTTGTGACAGATACAAGTTTGAAGGAGAAGATGATCCAGTGGTGGTCAAGGGGTGTGAAGGGCAATGACAGAAAAGGACAGGGTGCTTCAGAAGCACTTGCCAGGACTCTTCATTCAGGCTTGGGGCCAGGGAGGATTGCTGATAGATGTGATATTTAGGTGTTTAGGCTGGTATCTGCAGGCTGAATAGGAGTTCTACAAAACAAATGGAGTGTGGAAGGACGTGCTTCATGCAGAGGGTATCTAAGCTGTGTGTGAGTTATTCTAAGGACCTCAGGAAGAGCACAAGTATAGGTTCTGAGGGATAAAGAGTACCTGGGTACAAGTTTCTTTTTTGCCTTCCCCAAGGCCTGGGAACAGATTGCTGTAGATCTGTCCTTCTCTGCCTGTCCCTCTAGGCCAGGAGTCAGCAAGAAAATTTGGAATTGAAATAATTGAGTTATGCCAGCCTTAATCTAATCAGTGCATTAATCCACTTACTGGATTAACTAGGTGGTAACTCTAGGCAGGTAGGGTGTGGGTGGAGGATGTACATCACTGGGGGATATGACTTTGGGTTTCATATTTTGTTTTTGGTGAGCAGAGCTCTGTCTGCTTCTTGACTGCCATGTGCTGAGCTGCTTCCCTTCACCATGTCTATCTGCCATCATGATGTCCTGCCTCACCTTTGGTCCCAGAGCGATGGAGTTGGCCATCCATGAACTGAGGCTTCTGAAACACCCAGGAGCATCAAATAAACTTTTCCTCCTCTAAAACTGTTCTTGTCAGGACTTTTGGTCCCAGCTCTGAAAAAGCTGACTAAAACAGACCTTTAAAGCTAATATATTTATTCTATGGCCCTTTATGAAAAAAGTCAGCCCACCCTGATGTAAGCTCTTTCTGTTTTAATCCGTCCTCGTCATGGGCCCCAAACAAGTATTCCTGTCCTCTGTTCCCAGGCTGTGAGTCTTTCTATTGCTAATGATAAGGTATTCAGAATAAATTAGATTATAATCTGCAAAAGCGATGGCATGGGTATTAGGATACCTGTGTTTAATCCTGGCTTGAACTAGCTGTTATAGACTGTATTATAAAAATAATAATAGCAGTAATTGTAGCAAATTAAATAACAGTTTCTACTTATTTCCCAATGATATGACAGGTTTTGAGCTGGGCTTTTAAAAAAAACATGCTATTTACTTCTCACGAAAACTTTCAAGTGCAGGTATTTTTTAATGCCCATTTTATAGATGTTAAAACTAATACTCAGAGAACTGATGAGCTTGAATCAGTTAAGAATTATACTTTGCTTCCACCCAAAGAAGAGAATACATAAAATCACTAGCTTAGACAAAATAAAAGGTTTCTTCCTCTGTTTCCATAATAGAAACAAACATGGTAGGTGATTTGGTAGGTTCATTGTTATTTAAGTTCTATGTTCTCATCACATTATTTTCCAGTTTTAAGGTCTCCTTGTGAACCAAAACAGTGCCTGGCATTTCACCACCATGTTGGCATTCTAGTTAGGAATGACAGGGAAAAAGGGCAAAGGGGGAAAAATCATTTCCTTCCAAAGATAACTTTAAAACTTCCTGCTTGCAGCTCATTTGTTAGAATTTAGTCACATGGCCATACGATCTGCATGGGAGGCTGGGGATTTTTTTCTTTCTTTCTTTTTTTGATAGGGCCCATTGCTTTCCTGAATAAAATGGGGATATGCTACTAGCAAAGAATGAATATTGGAAAGGCTACCAAAAATATCTACTGCATCTGCCATTTAGGCTCCTTAAGATCTGTGGACATTACTATTCCATGTGAAGAATAGTACTGGGATTTCTGAAGCAACAATTCCCCAATCTTACTGTTACCAAATCCAGCTTGTTTTATGGGCAGATCTTTTCCTCAGTCACAGATGTGGCTTCTTATAGCCTGGTGACACACAAATTAAAAGACAGGCAATCGGCTTCCAATCTGCCTAATTTATTATTGTGGAGAAAAGGAAAATAGTGCAATGAAAAAAACAAAACAAACAAACAAGCAAACAAACAAACAAACAAAGCATCCAGTCAGAAAACGCAGAAAAGAAACACAGTTACCACTTGTTCTGGGTGATAGACTCGCCACCCAGGCAGTGGACTAGAGTTTTTGGATGGCTCAAATGAACACCCTTTTACTGTCCTAGGAGTAGCTCTTTAGCCTCTGTCCTCCATGGCTCTGTCTCTGCCTCAGGAATTATCCTCCCTGTCAATCATCCTTCATTTCCCCCTTCCTGTC
Source organism: Glaucomys volans (assembly GCA_020662805.1). Taxonomy (NCBI): domain Eukaryota; kingdom Metazoa; phylum Chordata; class Mammalia; order Rodentia; family Sciuridae; genus Glaucomys; species Glaucomys volans. Next base: position 50,475 of record JAJEJO010041825.1, on the reverse strand, counting down.
AATCATCTTCTGCTATTGATAACAGATCCAGTTCTTCCTGGAGGACACACAGTTTTGACACCTTGCAGTGTGGGATGCAGAAACAAGAAGTAGGGAGTGTTTTAAGTCTTTCAGTCCCAGATTGTTGTGGACTGCACTTGAAGTTTCTTTGGAAATACAGTTCCCTTAAAATTCAAATTGGCTTCTAGTCCATTTGCTTGTGATCATTTTAACGCGAAATAACCACAGCCACAATTCTTTGTGTCCAGACACAGTTTTCAAGCCTGAATATCTGTATATTTCACTCACAGCTTCTGTATCTCAGCCCATTCTCTTAGCTCTTAAATTAATGGTGATGATAACACCTTAATCTGATCTTTGCTAGTGTGTCAACTCCCATTGTCTGCTGAGAATTCTTAATATACAGTGCTTGATAAAGTCTTGGGGTCATAGTTTTATCTTCCACTGGAGTTCCACTACACAGTCTCCATTTTTAACTGTTTCTATTTGAAATACAACCACATGAGGCTATATTTTTAGGTTTGTAAAAAAAAATTCAACTTCTTTCCCTCTATGCTTGCATGCCAACTAGCTCTAGTTGAAAACCATCTTTCTTTTGTAGGAGTTTTGTGGGAAGGGACAAGAATGATTCAAACCATACCAATGTTCTATTTTTTTCTTACTCTTTCCCAGTGCTAAAACCTTGGGAGGTGCATGATCTAGCTTCCAAGGAACAGGCAGGGAATTGACCAAGTGCTTTGCCACTGCTCTTAATGTTGCAGGCTTTCCAGCATGAGGTGCCTCACTCCTGCCCCATTCTAGTCCTATTACATGCAGCACCCTGAGTCCAAAAGCAAATCCTTATCAGTTAAGAATTGTTTTGGAATATTAATAGAGATCTAACCTCAGGTGTCTGAAACATGATGGTTGGATTGATACAGTGCCAACAATTCTTCTGTAATTAAGAGTCAGTGCTCAAACCAAGGCTGTTTGTCCCCTGGTCTGTGCACATGGGCAAGGTACTGTAATAGCTCAACCAACTCCATTCAGTTCAGCATAATCATTCGCCTGCCTCATGGGGCTGCTTCAAGAGTGGAATGAGATACAGTATAAAGCATTTTATGAATATTTAATGTTATTATTAATGCATTTTCCCATCTGGGGAATTTATTTGTGTTTCAAGCAGAACTTTCAATGTCCACACCAAAAGAAGTAATGTTAATGGGGAAAATTTAAGGTACTGTTCAGGTCAGTATTAGAAATGTCCTCATGGGGTCAAGGGCAGGGGGATCAGTCATTATAACAGAAAGTCTCAGTCACAGACTTGGGAAAGCAAAATTTGGGTACAAGAAAACATAATTGGGAAGAACTATTTAGTAGGTCCCTCCCCCTTCTATAATACTGATTTCTATAAAGATTGTTCCTTTCCCCAAATACTTATAAAAGTTCAAAGAGGAAAATAAAAATCCTCCAAAGCTGTTACTAAGAGATGACTACTATATCCTCAGGCTCTCTTCCTGTCTGACCTGCCTGTGTGAGTGCATATGTGGAGGAACAGATGGATAATTTTATAGGATGAGGTAGTGCTCTCCCTGTTGTGTACTGTTGTCTTCCTTCTCAGCACTTCAGGGATGTCTGTCCTCATCAACTACGTGGGACAAAGTCCCATACAGATCTCAGCTCTAGGACCTTCTATTTTTGAAAATAAAATACCTTCTAGGGAGAAGTAGAGATGTTAGACTGTGTGGGGAAGGCTGGCCTTTGCCTGGTTGGACAACGTCTCCTGTGTCTGTGAGACATCCTTAGGCTCTGGGACCAGAAGTGGTTCAGCAGGAGTCTCATCTGAGATCCCAGGTGACTTGCTTCATGAAAGAAAGCTCAGGTCCTTCCACCTAGGTGTAAGGGCAGGGATGGGAGAAGAGTTGCATCTGTTCTACTATCCAAGCCCATAAATTTTTATGGAGCAGTATAACTGCTTGTGAAACAGACTGTTGGAGTTCAAGGCATTCCCAAGTTAGGTTCTGTAGGGGATCCATCTGGGTCACCTGTGCGGAGATTTTGCTTTTCCCTTTACCTGCCTAAGGACATTGGACTGGAAGCTAGAATTTCTTTTATTTTTCCCCCACTGGCTTTCACTGCCCTAGTACATTCTGATGTCTTGGCCCTACACAGCTAATCAATCAATGAGCATCCTCCTTCTAGTGCCAGAGTAATTTAGCTTAAAAGCAGCTTTAAACTCAGTCACTTCCCTGCTTAAATGCTTCAGCAACTCCTTATTGCCTATAGATGAGGCTTGTAAGACCCTTGTGGCCAGACTCCATGACTTCCTGCACCTCATGGCCTCCTCTGACACACGTTCCAGCAAGAGAGTTACCCAGTGACTATCACAAACCAGATGCCTCTTATCTGCCAGCCTTTCTTCTGTTTGGGATGCCTCTCTCACTTTCATTTTCTGGTTAGCTCCTAGTCATCCTTGAAGATTTGGGTCTGTCGTCCCTTCCTCCAGGAAGCCTTTTCTTATTCTCTTTCTGCCTCTTCTACCCGTTTCTAAGCACTGTACTCATATTTCCACTGCAAGCCTGCAACTACTCCATGACATTATTTACAACTAGGCATACATCTGTCTCCCATTAGACATGGATCCCTTCATTTTGTCTCTGGATTCCACAATGCACAGTACATGAAGTTGAAACTCAGTATATTTGTCTTGAATGAGTGAATGATGGAATTTCTATTTCTTCAACTAGCCTTGGTGGTTATATCATGTTACCATGGAGTAGAATGAGGGGGTGGAAATAATTCTAGTTACCAGGAAATGTGGGGTCTGGGTATACTTGTTTGTCACTTTCCACCTGGTCAGTATCCTTAGAGCTCAGCTCATGCAGTTGGAGATAGGATTGCTGACCAGCGCTCTCCCTTGAAGTCCACAGACTTATTCTGGCTTTGACTTGCATCCACCTCATTTAATTGTGAACTTGGGTAAGTTATTGCACTTTACCTGACCTTAGATTCCTCAACTCTAATATGAGCATGAAGGTTCTTTTGTTCGACATTTTCCAGCTCAGACATGTTATGGCTCTGAGTTTATTCCGCTTTGAGAATTTCTGGAGAAGCAGAGACTGGAGGAATGAAGAGAAGAGAGAAGGAGAAGAAGGAGTTCTTCCATTCTACTCACCCATGAGGGTATCCAGGGCCTATGAATCGCAAGCACAAGCACCCCCACAGGTTTATAAGAAGAGCTACAAATAATGACAATTTCACAAGTTACTGCTGCACCCTCTGTCTGTCCCTATAAAAAGACTTGTCTCCTCCTGTCCCGATCCTGGGGGCTGCCCCTGAGAAGTCAGGTTCAGGATCACAGAGTCATGTGCCATCTCTTCCTCCACTTTTCCCCATGGGTGTCCCCATGCTGTTGTTGATCACACTAATAATCAAAACGTGAAGACTTCTAAGAAGTCCTTCACCCAGGCATCCAGATCTCATGGGATATTAACAGTAATAGTAATTTTGGAATCTTTTTTTAATATTTTACTTTTTTATTTGTTCTAATTTTGGAATCTTTTGTCAATTAGGAATGTCTAATAAAAGTTGTGCTTGGATCTATATTCAGGCTGCAAAGCCTGGCTCTTGCATCTTGGTTTGAACTATAGCTACTTGGTATGGTTGGTTATCTCATACCAATCAGGCAGCAACTCTAATGGGCAGTTATAATATCCTTTGACTTGTTTAAAAATGGGAGATGAAGAAATAAATACAGTTCTGCAAACTATTCTTTATGCCATAAGGCAGAAATAATAGAAAAGGTCCTTGGAGGAAGGGTCTGGAAGTTTGTGAGCTGCAAGCTGTTTCTCCTTTGATAAACAAGGAAAGTGCATATGGAGGGAGAGTATTGTGGTTTGGATATATCCAAACTTCATGTGTTGAAAACTTAATCCCAAAAGTCATGTGTTAATGGTATTTGGAGGTGGAACCTTTGGGAAATAATTGGAAGTGGATGAGGTCCTGAAAGTGTGGACCTCATGATGGCATTAGTGGCTAAAAATAAAAAGAAAGATACAAGCTAGTACATTTGCACCATCTTACCATGTGAAGTTTACTGACATTTTATGATGCAATAAGAAGATCCTCACCAGATGCTGAGCAAATGCCTATACCATGCTCTTGGGCTTTCCAGCCTGAAGAACCATGAGCAAAATAATCCCCTTTTCTCTCAGTTATTTGATCTTGGGTAGTTTATTATGACATTAGGAAACAGACTAAGACACATGGAGTGGCTTACCCCAGGCCAGACAGGGCAGGTGGGTGGCAGATCTCAGACTCCCAGTGTAGTGGGAGACTACCCACACTAATGCATTTATGGGGACAAAGTTTTCTAAATTGAGAAGTTTAATGTATGTTTGGTCTGACCTGTAGGCAGCTGGAAGTACTTATGTGAAGTTCACACCATTTTGCAAGACATTTGGTAAAAGTGTCCTAATGTCTTCCGGGGAGACTGCACTAGGGGAAAGGTCATTCCCTGGGTTACCCATAGTGTAGATTTAACAGGTTGGGTGTGAGAGAAGGTTTACAGATTGGCATTGAACTCATTAAAGATAGAAGGAAACTTCTACCAAATAGGGGAGTTATCCAAACTGGCATGAGGGGCTAGTTGGAGCATGAATTATTCTATCCAATTATTGAACATCTTCTGTGTGATGGGTACTGTGTAGAGTGTGGTGAGTGCAGAGATGAAAGAGGATGCTGCTTTCCTCAGGTACTGGGAACTGCAGAAATCATGACTAGGACAGAGCAAGGATTCAGAAAAATGGTTTTGGATGAGTAAAATAGTAAAGGCAGTGAGTGATTTATCTGCAGTGTAGACATTAATATTACATTATTCAGGAAGGTGCTACCATCACTGACTTGTATATCAGAGAAGAGACAGAATCATGGGAATTAAGAATCTCAGCAGGTTGAGAAGTCAAGATGGACACCCAGGCCAAAGGTGCAAATTGACTAAGATGCATAGTTAAGGAAGAGTATAGATGGCGTGATCTCCTGTATTAAGGATCCAGAATTTGTATGTACATGAGGCAGCTGTTGGTTGGTGTTGAGAAATGAAGGCCAGAAGCACATTGCAGATGTTCTAACTGCCAGCCAAGGCTGTTCTATCTCTACAATGAGAGACCCGTATATGATGCAGAGTCCCACTTAGAACTGTGTTCTAGTTTCGGCTTGATGTTGAAGGTAAAGAGAGAGACAACAGAAAGGAGGACAATTATCTGGTCCCCGTTCTCTAGCATTTAAGTCCTTCCTCTGCTTGTCCATGGAAAATGGCAACTCTTCTTTTTGTTGTTGGTCTTTTCAGTTGTATATGACAATAAAGTCTGTTTTGACATATTTATGCAAACATGAAATATGTTATTCTAATTAGGATCCCATCTTGTGAATGTAAATGATGTCAAGATTCACTGTGGTGTATTCATATATATATACATAGGACAGTTGTGTCAGATTCATTTCACTGTCTTTCTTATTCCTATCCCCTGCCACTTCCCTTTATTCCCCCTTTGTCTAATTAACTGAACTTGTATTCTCCCCCTCCTCTGTTGTGTGTATCATCCACATATCAGAGAGACCATTTGGCCATTGTTTTGGGGGGGGGATTGGATTATTTCACTTAGCATGATAGTCTACAGATCCTTCTATTTACTGGCAATTTTATCAGGTCATTTTTCTTTGTGGTTGAGTAATATTCTGTTATGTATAAATACCACATTTTCTTTACCTATTCATCTGTTGAAGGGCACCTAGTTTGGTTCTATCACTTAGCAATTGTGAATTGAGCTGCTGTAAACATTGATGTGGCTGCATCACTGTAGTATACTGACTTTAACTCCTTTGGATATATACCAAGTAGTGATATAACTGGGTCAAATGGTGGTTCCATTCCTAGATTTTGAGGAATGTCCATACTGCTTTCCAGAGTGGTTGTACCAACAAAATGGCCACTCTTACAGAATGATGGATAAAATGTAATATAGGTCCTCAATGGCAGCCTCCTACTCAGCTTCAGATGGAGAGGGATCTCAGGCATGAGGATTTGAGCAAGAAACTATTGAAGTCCAACAACTTGCCCTTAGTTTAGCTGTGCTGGCTTTGGTGGGAAAGTTGGCCTGGGAAATGCTCATTGGGGACTAGTTTGCAGTGAATTGCAGAAGCCTGGAGCCAGTTGGGAAATAACCACAGTGCAGGAGCCTATTCAGTTGAAAGGAAAGAGGACTAATGTCTGTGGGCTGCATACTTGGAGCCAGTCTCTGGGCTGAGCAGTTCAAAATAAGAAATTTTATTTTGATGCTTACAACAACAATAAAATCAAAATTTTATTTTGATGTCTACAGCTTTGTCATTTGCCCCTATTTTAGAGCCGCTGCAAGTGAGGCTCATAGAGGTTAAGTGACTTTCACAAATCATCTTGGTAATAATTGGAGGAGCTGGGATATGAAGCTTGTTACCTGCTTGTAGGTTCAGGTCACTTTCTGTTCTCTTTACCTTAAATCTTATCCTGACACTTTGCCAACCAATATGAGTCCAAGACCTCAAGGGAGTCCCACTTTGAATCGTACATGTCCCTGGAATATTTCCCCAGGGCATGATATAAGTTTTACCACTTCTTCATTTGTGCCCTCATGGCCACAGACTGCTTGTTCATTTTGATTTGAGAATACACTTTTTTTTTAAATGAAATATTTTATTACCTGGGATGATCTTTAGAAGAAAATATTTTCTTATTTTTATTTTTACAGACTTCATTTTGATTCATTGTACACAAATGGGGTACAAATTTTCATTTCTATGATTGTGTGTGATGTACATTCATATCATTATTGTTAATCTTACATGTACATAGGATAATGATGTCTGTCTCATTCCACCATTTTTCATACCCCCACACTCTCATTTCCCTCTACATAATCTAAAGATCCTCCATTCCTCTCTCACCCCTCACACTTTGTACCAGACTTTTCAGGAGTGTAGGCAACCACTTTTGTCTCTTTCCCTTCTCCCAATTGCCATACCAAGCTACACAGGTTCTCTGGAGAACTTCATGTTCCACATCTTGTCTGTGTGAAGTTTAGTTTGTACCTTTATCAACCCAAGTGAATGACACTTAGTGGGAGTTTTGAGCTTTAGAAATGGATACATAGAACTCTGGGGGAGATAAGCAGAATAGAGAGAATATTGCAAGCATGGGTTGGGATTTGATGGGTCCAACTCGCTCAGGGACTCAGTTATGGGACTGGTTCTGACTATTCCCTGGACTCTTGGATCAGCCACCTCTCCTGCTGATGGGGAACCCTCCCCCCACAACATCTAAGAGGAATCTGTACAGAGTCTCCTAGGGATTGGGACAGAAATTCAAAAGTGGCATCACAGAATGATTAAATGGCAGCTTCAGGTTGGGTGAGAAGAGCCTGCAAGTGCCTCTTTTCTCAGAAGCTGGGGGATTCTTGGTCAGGTAGGCACAGTCTGAATTCCCTCAATGATGTCTGAAGGCATCCTAATGCATTTATATGGCTGCAAAGAGGTCTTCTTTTAAGAAAAACTTATTCCCCATGAGCTCAAGTCCTCCTTATACCCTTGATACTCTAGCAGTTCACTGGAGATACTCTCAGTTCACTGGAGAAAGAGACAGTGGCTATCTAGGTCCCATTAACTCTGTGCTATGATGAAATGGATCCCAGTGAAATCCCTATTCAGAAACATATCCTGTAGGACAACTGTCAATGGCTGGAATCTCAGCATAGTGATGTATTCCATTGGTTAAGTATCAGCTGTCATTAGAGTCCAAGTTTACTGGAGAAGCAGCCACAATAACCTGTTGTCAGCAACATCTTTATTGAGAATGAAGAGATCTTGTGTTTATTGATTGTGAGCTGGGGGAAGTTCTAAAGTGCAGAGTGAAGCCTAGGCAAGACAGTCCCTTGGGGTACTGCACCCCGAATGGCAGAAACAGAGAGGGTGATGTGCAGGCATCAGCACCAACTCTAACCAGCTGAGGAGGGGATCTTAGGTCAGTCACTTAGGATCTTAGGTTAGTCTATGGGCCTCAGCTTCCTCATCTAGAAATCATAAATTTTGGATTTTGGATTTTGGACAAAAAAATCTCTATTTTTTTAAACAGTTCTAAAGTTTTGGTTCCTGAAAGCCATTGGGGACTAGGGTTTTTCTCATCACCATTTAATCATACTTAATCTCTAAGTCTTGATTGGCGAGATTATAGGTAGTTAAAGATGAACCATCTCAATGAGAGAGCTGAAAGCCCTGTGGAAAAATAAGTGAAATGGATCCACTGGGATTCCAAGAACCTGGGGAGACTTTCGTTTCAGTATTTTTGATTTTATAGCTCTCCCTTCAGAGTGGAGATAAGTAATGACTATGCACTTCTAAGAGATTATGCCCTGTGACAAACTGGCAAAGAGGGCTCAGGAGCTGTCCAGCAGAGAGAACTCCTGAAGCCTGTGTGGGAATATTCCACTCCACCAGGATGCGGGATTCACAATGTGCTCTGCAAGTGTGTTGGATGCCAGGGAGGACACTAGCAAACACTGACCTTGTCCTTAAGGATCTTACACTAAGTTAGAGAGACTGGACATAAATACTGGAACTTCTAGTTCTGTTATGGAAGGAAAAAAACCCCAATCACTAGTGTATGGATTCAGAAAATAGAAAAGAAAGTGTGCTGTGAAAATCTGAGAGAGCTGGGGGTTGGAGGTGCACTTGAATTAACACTAGATACAATTTGTGGCATATTGATGAGGTTTCAAGAAGAAGGGGTGACATGAACAAAAAGAGGTTTTAAGTCTTTACAAAGAGGAAGGGAAGGGAGTCATGAGAAGGATGTCATAAAGGAGAAGTAGGTGGAAGAAACTGGAGAAGAGAGGGAAGAGTGAGGAAGAAACAGTTGTGGAATGGGAGTCTGAAGACAAGTCAGTGTGGGGCCTGTGTGTTTCTCTGGTGTTGCTCCCAGTTGTGGGCTGGGAATTTCATCTGTGAGGAAAGAGCTGAATACAGGAGAATAGAGGAGAAAAGAGGAAGGGTCATGTTGATAAGGGGGGAAGCCTCTAATCAAGCAAGTGTTCCTTTTAGGACCCCGACTTCTTCTACTTTCATAGGTCCATCTAAGACACGGCCACAACTCAGCTGTGTCCAAAATTCAGGAAATGGAGCCACTGAGCCTGTCGTGAGTCTGCTTCCTTCTCTTCCCTGCCAAATTCTTTTTCCTGGGACTATCTTCCCCATTTGTCCGATCTTATCTCCTTTCATGGTTCATGGTCCAAAGATTGAAGGTTGGCAAGCTATTGGGTTAGCTGCCCTTGTGGGAACTTTCTTCCTTTAGGGGAAGAGCAGAGTTACTCCCCTGTAGTATGAACATAGCCCAAGAAAATGGGTTGGTTTCTGCCTGTTTCAGGTGTGGACTAACTCACTCCTTCCCCTCCGTATGGGAACCTGCAGAGCTCTCCTATTCCAGGAAGTCTTTTTCCTAAGTTCCCACACCAGCATCGTCTTTTCCCAAATCTGAACTATTGGATTTTTTACTGCTTCATTTAGGATTGTATTCTTGTTTCTTAACACTTTTAAGTGGGTGTACATTTATTCCTGACTACTGCTGTCTTTGGCCCATAGGCTGGCTTAAGAGGATTTGGGACTGGGATAAAGTCTTAATAATATCCCTGCCAGTAAAATACATTAGGTTATTTCTGTGCCTGAGTTTTCTTCCCCATAATGATCTCTTTATTCCCTTCCCGCCTACAAATGGAAGGGGGCAATGTTGTGGGAGACAGAGCATTTTGAAAGATATGCTTTAGATAAGACAAAGGCCTCTTATAGCAGTGATGGCTATTGGAATGGTTTTCCTTTTGTTATTTATTGCTCAGGCTTTCATGGAGGAGTTCAGCCCACGCTTTCAAGTTTTCAGTATCACATAGCAGTTGGGGCCAACTTCCTTCTGCATACATGCAAGAATAATGATCTTTCATAGTGAGAGAATTGGGTTATATTCCATAAGAAAATCCCAAGTGTCAAGAATTGTTAGCCACTGCTGAATTTTATAGGGCATAAAGGATCCTGGATAGTTTTCAACAGAGAAGGATGGTTGATCTGTCTATAGATTCAGAAAGTAGAGGCTGAAGGCAGTGGTGGGTTGGACTAGACACTTGAATTCTGATTTTATGACAGTTTCAATCTCTGGCTGAGTGTTCCTCCTGTTCCCTCCACCCTGCTCTGGGGACCTGGGCTATTTTCTCCTTTGTGAAAGAGAACAGATACATCCATTATGAGAACCCATTGACATAATTTGACCCTGCATACAATTAAAAACTAAATTAAGCAAGTTCATAAAATCTAACCTTCTGGTTTAACAAGCTTGATTCTGGAAATGGTAGCTCAAATCCTTGCTGAAGTTTGTGTGTAGAGACAGTATGGAAATAATGCACTGTTGTCAAGATGTCCAGATGTAGGCCCTACGTAGTGGGTGTGAACAGAGGCACTGGCTCCTAAGAATGGTCCTTTTGACTCTCTATCAGTAGCTATAGGCTCACCTGATGCGTGTGACCTACACTGGGGATGGTGCTGTGCTGCAGCTCTATCAGGTCCCACTCAGTGTCCACAGCCTTCCCACTTTTCATTCTGCATCACTGCATGGACCCTGAAGGAACAACCACAGAGACAGCATGCTAGACCACACAGCAGTGAAAAGCTATTCTTTTCTTTCTTCTGCCTGCGTACTTGGAAGAAAAACATTTAAACAGAGAAACCCACCTGAACTACTCAGAGTTTAATGGGGTTGAGGGATGGAGTAGAGAATACAGTCATCCCTTGGTATCCATGGAAAAGTCTTTCTAGGTCATAACCACAAATACCAAAATCTGTGAATGCTCAAGCCCCTTATATACAATGGAAGAGTATTTGCATATAATCTGTGTACATCCTCCTATATACCTTAAATTATCTCTAGATTACTTATAATACTTTAATAATAACTAGATTAGATTAACTACCTAGTTTACTTATAATACTTTAATACTTTAATAATAACTAGATTAGATAACTACCTAGATTACTTATAATACTTACAATACCTTGCATTACTGTGAACAAAAAACCTAACAAGGACAACGTAGAGGAGTAGAAATTTATTTTGGCTCGTGGTTTCAGATGTCCAGTACATGGCTGACTCCACAGATCTGGGCAGGAGGTGAGACAGAACATCGTAACAAAAGTGCATGGCAGAAGAAAGCAACATAGGATATACCAACTAAGAAGCAGGGAGAGCTCCACTCACCAAAGACTAAATATCAACCCTAAAATCACATCCCGAGTAACCTACTTCCTCCAGCAACACCCTATCTACTTAGAGTTATTACCCTGTTAATTCATATCAGTGGATTAATCTACAAATTAGGTCATACCTCTCATAATTTAATAATTTCACCTCCAAAAATTCTTTTTTTAATTTATTACTATTACTATTATTATTCTGATACTGGGGATTGAAACCAGGGGCACTCCACCACTGAGCCACATCCCCAACCCTATTTTGTATTTTTATTTAGTGACACTAAACGAAAGTCTCACTGAGTTGCTTAGCACCTCACTAAGTTGCTGAGCCTGGTTTTGAACTCACGATCCTCCTGCCTCAGCCTCCCAAGTGCTGGGACAACAGGTGTGTGCCACCCCACCTGGCTCAGAAAATTCTTGAATTTTTTAACACATGAGTTTTTGAGGGGCACAAAACCATAACAAATGCAAATACTTGTAAATAGTTGTCTTACAATAAGATAGCAATAAGAAAAATCTGTACATGTTAGTGCAGACAATTGTTTTTAAAACTTTATTTAATCCATGGATGGTTAAATCAGCAATTGCAGAATGCATAGATATGGAGGGCCGATTATATGTATTTTTTCAAGTATGGACACTTTCCCCTCTTCAAAAAGATATGAAAAGGTTGAATGAAGAAACTTACAGAAGAAAACCCTCACTGGTAAGGAAGGTTGTCACATGTTTGTATCCATGTGGTCAAGCAACCTAAAAGGACTCATAAGAGACAGAGGACTGGCAACACTGTCTTTTTAATTAGAGAAAATGAAAAACATCTAGGGAAGTTGATGGAACTTTGGCTGAGTTAGGAGAAAGCATTGCAGTACAACAAGCCAGTGGAGATTGAAGCCAATGAAGACTCAAGATGTATTGGAAAGAAGGGCTTTTTATAGTCCTATAAATAGAAGCTCACTCAGTTAATTTACCACAAAGGGCAAAATTTAAAAATTGGTATGATTTATATTGAAATGTACTTATGTTTATATTTTAAATAGTTCTTTAAGCTGTATGTCTTATATAATGGAGCTTTATTTGTATTTAGTTAACTGCCTTGATTTGTTTGGGGAAATATGTAACACCAAAATATTATTCTTTCATAATTTGCTTGGTTGTAAGGAAGTGTTGTGTTTTTAGAAGGCAAATGTATTCACCAAGAAGACTGTGCTGAAATGTTTGAATCACATCTACCAGAAGTCTTATAGTTCCCAGACACTAAACCTTGCAAAGCCACTCTGAACGTGTGGTCATGGAACACCTGGCACTTGCCCAGTGCTTCACCTCTAGTGGACTGTTGGTTATCTACCAATGCCATTGTTACTCTCCTTGTTTTCATCAGGTGTGTGCTGTGTTCCATACAGTCAGATGTTTAAAGGAGAGCTGACCTTACCCATGAGTTTGTTTAGTTGTGGTCACATTTCCCTAATAAGACATTGGCTTACATCATGTAAAAGTAAGTGCATCTTGGCAGAAGAGATGGAAGAGAAGATAACATGAAAGATGTCTGAGAGAGGTTTTCTGAAAAGAAAGAAAAGTAAGAGGCTGCCTCCCTTCTTCCTCTGGATGTCTCATACCTGAATGTGAGACCAAAACAGTGGCAGCCCTATTCTGACCATGTGGGGACCCAGCATTAGAACAGATCCAACATCAAAAGAGTGGTAGACTGAGAAGATGGAAAGAACCTAGGTTCCTCATGACATTGTTGAGTCATTCAATTAAAAAACCATGTGATATTTTTCCCTTAAAAAAGCTTGTTTTGTTTGCCAATATTGCCTTATTGGAGTTGGCTTGTTAATTGGGATATTTTATACTCCTAGACATTCATACATTTATTATTTACATTAATGATCTTTTTAAAAATTTATTTGTTTTTAATTTTTACAGACTGCATTTTGATTCATTGTACACAAATGGGGTACAACTTTTCATTTCTATGGTTGTGTCTGGATCTTAAGAAGTAGATGTTACTACTATCTTCATTATGCTGATTTGCATTGATACTCATAGTAGATGGTGTAACTGGCCACAAAGTTGATGAGTCTCAGAGGTAGGCTCAGGTCACAAGGAGAAACTACTTCTGTCCATTACACTACCCTTCAAAGATGCTCGTGGCCACATATCCAAGATGTAGTACAAAGGAAGCAGTATCTGGAACACCAGCCAGAAACATCTGCGCTTGCCAGGGATGGGTCCTCTTGTAACAGCAGCCAGACACTACCCTCCTAGTCTTCATCCTGTAGCAAGAAAGTAACTACTGCAGTGACAGCATCTTTGATTGCAAAGGGTGACAATTTATATCTCTCATTTCATCACACTATCCATCAGCAGTCAGGCTCCAAAAATCAATCCCACACTGACTCAGTCCCCAACAAAGATGCATCTGACAATAGTAAACATATCCAACTGCAGGCTGGATGAAGGCCATGAGTTCCCAGAAGACCTAAGATCTTTTAATCCTTTATTTATTTGGAAACTCAGCTAAATTTCTTCCTGCTCCCAGGTTGGTGAATTCTTGCCCCTTATCCTTGGTGTGGGAGCGGTGTGAACTCATGTGACCTTGCTTGTTCCCCTGGCCTCTAGGTAGCCTGGGCTCCCCTACATGGACCACATGGTCACACTGATTGCCCACTTCCACCCACACCCAGCAGAAATTAGGACATAGCTGGCTTATAGGTGATTTTGTCAAATGTTCAACTCTTTTGTATCTCCATCCCTTCAACCAGGGGGGCCTTGCTATGGAAAGTGGGCATCCAGAGGGTATTGGAGGAATGGAATAGAACCAACGGAGAAGAGTCATAGCAGAACTGGGAACAGAAGCACAGATACATGTGTTGTATATGAGAAGGAGGGTCTTTTAGACATTAGGGAGTGGAAGATACTGGCTTAAGAATAATAATGATAATAGTTTCTCACATTTGTGTTTTCAGAGCACTGATTTGAACCTCCCAGTACCCCATGTAAATGTAATGTAATCATGAGCCTGTGACTGATAGCAATGGCAATAGCTATCTTTCTTTCACATTTTTATCTTGTGCCATCACTTTACTCATTACCTTACACAGATTATCTCATTTTATCCTCATATCAACCCTATGAATTAGACACAATTTTTGTTCCCATTATACAGATGAGGCAGTTGAGACACAAGGGACATTAAGTGAGTTTTGCAAGTCATGTAGCTAATAGGCATCAGAGTGGGTTAAAATTTAGGTCTTCTGTTTCCAAATGTAATGAACTCTAGCTATCCTAGAGAGATGATCCAGTGTCTGAGCCCTTTTCAAGCATCAGGGTAGATTTGCCTCTCACTTCCAGAAGTTGGTAGAAATATCAGAGAGTTGCACCTTTCTTTAAATCAGGAGACAGAGAAAAGCAAACCCTACCAGGCTGTTTATTAACTATCTGGGCATTTTGCTGAGGGTGCAATTTGCAAAGCTGTTAATGGTAATGAAATTCTAGTGAGTGTCAAGAGACATACGGGAAGCAGAGAATTGAGAGGAGGCTGCTGTTATTTGAGCTGCCCTTTAGTAGGATTAATGAAACCTGTGCACTTCCCTGATTGTGACAGCTCCTGGAAATGTCAGGTGCCACCGAGACAGTCCTGTGTGCTTGTCAACCTCTCTTCCTGCCAACTCCACTCATTGAAGGAGAAATTGCCATAACATGATGCTTTCCCTTTTCCTTCCATGCTTGGGTCTGGGGCTCTGAGTGTTGTTCAGACACATGTTTTGTGATTCTGGAACCAACTTTGAATTTAATTGCTAGACCTCTAATACCATGCTTTAATGGACCCCATTACTTTGTACAATAAATGTTGAGAATAGCTCAACTCCATAATGAGGAGTAACTTTATTCAAGTAATTCAATCTCCATTAAAGTCATCACAAGCTATTTATTGATGTTTTTAAGAAGAGTAATGTGCAAGAGCATGCACCAACAGAGACAACCTGATCTGAACCTCTCATCAAACTGCTGTACATCCTGGCTCTTATGGTGTAACAGGTTTTTAGCAGAGATTGAATTTGGAGATCTGGGATTCTGCCTCTTCTTGGCACAGTTTAGATGAAACTAGTCAAGAAGTTATAAGGGGCAAGGGCAAAAGCTGATGAAGATGTCAACTCCCAACCTCAAGGCCACAGTCTGCATTGTCCATTCTGTGATCCTTAATCACTGTTCATGGGTCAGCTGCTCCTCCTCAAAAAGCACTATTCATTAAGGTACAGGACCTGAATCCAAGAGCTCCATCTGGCAGTAGAGGTGGACACATTGGTAAATTCAATTAAGGAGTCAAGATGACAGCAGTGGCCAGGAGAGAGAAAAAGGGAAGAGAGGCTCTAATTCTACATGAAGGAGTCTGGGGATCCTCACAGAGGGGAAGATGATGAGTCTGGGGCAGGTGGAACTTAGCGAAGTTGAGTAGCATTCTCCAGGCAGAGAAGTGGGGGAGGAGTAGCAGTGTGATGGAAGGAAGATGGGCTTTATAGTGGCAGAGCTGGTTCCAATCTTGGCTCTGAAAAGTACTTGCTTGTGATGAGACATTGGGGGTGGTAATGAATGATATAAGTCTCAATTTTATCCTCAATGAGATAAGGATAATAATGTCCATCTTACATAATTTTGGTCAGGATAGAATATGAATGAAAAGTCAATCAACATGAGGTTATTTCTGTGAATACTAGTTTTCCTCTAAATTCCAGAGGCAGCAGGATTGGCAGAACATGTTGGAAACTGCTGCATAACATTTCTGTCCAGGCAAAGGTATATACAGAGTGAGCAAGAGATTTTGATATAAGCCATCTCATTCCCTATGCTTCTTCCCCAAATAAAACTCTGTTTCTCATCTAAGCATTTATATAAAATATTAATTATTGAGATGTGTATGTTGGAGGCCTACTGGGGGCTCAAATCTTCTCTCAGTCAAAGTTCTGGCTAAGGCAAAGAATGGAAACAAAAATGGAGGAATAAAGTCCTCAGAAGGGTCTCGTGTAAGAAGTAATCCTGTCAATGGGAAACATGCCAATGTCTTGCCTTGGAGCTCCTTGGGCTGGTACACCTGGAATAAAACATCTCTGGGGGCTGACCAGGACGTTAAACCTTTCTGGGTAGCCTTCCACAGCAGAAGTATGCAGTAGATAGATGAGCCCTTCCCAAAGACTGACCTCAGGAGAGGAGTGGATGCACACAAATGGTATTATCTGAGAGGCCTTAGAAGGTTCCCATTTCCAGAATGCTTCCCTCTCTTGTCTGAAGCTGATACTTTCTGACTACAAACCAGGGACTGGGAGGGGCATTATGTGACATGTCATTTGTGAGATATCATTTGAATATCATAACAGACCAAATGAGGTAGGTATTAATTATAACCCATTTTTTTAGATGATGAATGTGAAATACAAGGAGGTAGAGCAGTCCAAGTCACCCAGTGAATGGAGGAACCAAAGTCCTTTATTTGTATCTAGGTAATCTGACCTCACAGCCTTATTCTTATGCATTGCAGCTTCCAAAGTTCCTTTCTCCTTCACTCCCTCTCTTCCTCCCTTCATTCCTCTTTCTCCTGAAAGAATTTAATATGGGTTTGGCAACTAAGTGTGTATGTGTGGAGGTGCTAGTGGGGGAAGGGCAAAAACAACGCTGGGTTCTTGTCCCCATGCCGTTGCAGACATAGAGAACCCAGAAGCAGGCTTGGCTAAAAGTTCAAGAAGGGGTAAAGCCAGGAGGGTACCCTACTGTGTGGCCCTAGGAGTCCAGGGCAACAGGGAGATGAGGGGGCCATTGAAGGTCTGGGAGAAGAGAGGCTAAAAGCTGATGGGGAGAACACTGAACTGTAGACAGTTCTCACTTGTTTCTTGTATTCTGTCATCTGCAAATTGAGATCTAGACAGAAGGTGTTGTCCAAGGCCACACAGCAAGACAAACTCATTTTCACTCTTCATAGTGGAAGAAATGCTTGGTAAGTTTGATCCAGAACCAGGAATAAATAGTTCCAGATATGGGTGAGGGGCAATAATCCCTACATATCTATCGCTGTATGAATCTAGTCATTGTATACAGATAATATAGTGTGTCTGTGTAGGTATATCCTCTTTCTTAAATCTGCCATTGTCTTTGCAAGACAGATATGATTATAACTTTGATGTACCTCTTCCCAACCTGTGTGCTGTGACCATCTGTCTGCATGTCCATCTCCCCACTAAAATCAGAGCTTCTCATCAGAAGAGACCATGTCTGAATAGGTTATTATTCTTACTTTGAAATGTCTAATAGGTACTACTTAGTGGGTATTCAATAGCTATTTGTGGAAAGGAAGGAGTGGAGACAGAAATAAGAAAGGGAAGAGAGATAGAGGGAGGAAGTAAGGAAGAGAAAGAGAGAGGACAGGGAGACAGAAACTGATCCTTGCCCAAGTTCTGGCACAGAGTCAAAGGCAGAGAAGTGAGCATCCTTAGTTTTATTGGGGTAAGGCCCACTGATGATTCCTGTCTCCCTGAGGACAAAGCCTCAGATATGTCATCATGACTGGGTAGACACATGGTCTCTGGAGTAGCCTCCAGAGAATGCTTACTTCTTACTAGCTGGGTAGCCCTACTGAGTTCCTACAACTAGTTTTTAGTTATCTAAGCCTTCTTCTCCCCCTTGGCCCTCTATGGAATGGTCTCTGTATCCTGGATCACTGCTGTGTTCAAGTGTCTGCAGGGATTCCTCAGCTCCATGTGGCAATGCTGGCAGTGAGCTGGACTCTTGTGTGGGGCCTTTCCTATTCCTGCACATCCTCTGTCCCGTTGAATCTCATGAGCTCATTATGACTTTATTCACTTTTCTTTGTAGTGAGGTGAGAAGAATTTGGCTGGACTGCTCCAGATTTTTCAGAAAAACTAGTAAGAGGCACAGAGTAGAAATGACCTGTATTTCCCTCACGTGGTGAGCCTCCAGGTTTAGGAGAAGTGTTTATCCCTGTGCATCAGTTCCAGGTGTCCCAAGATGCTGCATCATCCACATGTCCTGTGCATCTTGAGGCTGTCCCTAGGTCTGTGTGCTGTCTTGTCATTGGCTCCTCCACTCTATTCCTGGGCAACTTTTGGGTGGGGGCTGAGTTGGCCCTGTGTGATGAAGCTTTGGAGTTAATTCTGCTACTCTAGAAAGACTGGTCCAAAGTCTAACTGCTGCTGGCTTGTGCTATGAAGGCTACTACTTCATAGTCCCCCTTTCAGGGAATGAAAATTCCATTCTTCCCAGTCCAAAGACAAAGAAGCTGCCCTCAATTCCTCTTTGTTTCTCATTCCACATTGGCTAGTTCCAGTACCGTCACCTTCAAAATGCTTGTGGAATCTAGTTCCTTATCCCTATCCATTCTCACCCTGGACTAAACCTCTATAGCCTCTTACCAACATGCTTCCTAAATGTGTCTTCATGACCACTTGTCCTCCACCATCTCTCCAGCAGCCAAAAGGATCCTTTAAAAATACCTCAGATGGTATGTCTGTGCTCAAAATCCTCTAAGGGCTTCCTGTCAACCTGAGTTAATATCTAGCAGTGGCTCTCATGATCTCAGGTCTCCTGCCCTCTGCTCCTTCCCCATTGTACTCCAGCCATCTGTTCCATCATTTTCATTGAACATTTCTACCATGTTTCTGCTCTGTGTTTGCTCTCCTCTGTCTGGAATATACTCTCCTCAGGTCTTCCTGGCTGATCTCCCACTTCCTTTAGGGCTGTATCGGTCAAGATGAGCCAAGTTATCCCCACATTTCTGTTATAGGATGTGTCCCTCTGAGGCCAACTGGGCTCTGTGCTCCATTTTACCCTCACCCTGGCATCCAGGCTGATTGGAGCTGCCATCTGCAGTATGAGCTGAGTCTGTGAGTGATACCATCCCTTACACTCACACTTCACTGGCTATTGTAAGTCCCATGCCCAATTCTAACCTCATCTGGGCATGGAATAGCCTGCCCACCACTAACTGCCAAGAAGGGTCTGAGGTGGTATATCTGTGAGAAGTATGATAAATACCTCAATATCCTTGTTAAATCTCCCTTGACAACTCTGTGTCACCTAGAAACCCCTCCCTGACAACCTCAGGTAACATAGCAACACCTCTCCTGACAATTCCATGTGCCATAGTAACCCTTTGCCAACAAGTCCATAAGATACAGCAACCCCTCCTCTTCCCTAACAACCTTAGGTCCCATAGCAACATCTCCTTGACAACCCCAGGTAATATAGTAATCCCTTCCCTGACAACCTTACACAACGAAGACTCCCTCCCTGATCCCCATACATGGTATAGTAACCTCTTTCTTGCAAATTTTTGGTAAAATAGCAACCCCTCCCATGACAACTCTATATGACATAGCAAGCTCCTTCTGACAACCCAATGTCATATAGTAACATCTTTCCTGACAGTCTGAGGTCACGTAGAAA
The DNA here is from genome assembly GCA_020662805.1 of Glaucomys volans. Taxonomy (NCBI): domain Eukaryota; kingdom Metazoa; phylum Chordata; class Mammalia; order Rodentia; family Sciuridae; genus Glaucomys; species Glaucomys volans. The sequence goes on along the minus strand of JAJEJO010041825.1, from coordinate 30,726 downwards.
CCCCCCTCTGACACACACAACAAAGCAACCTAACCCTAACCCTCACAATCATACCCCTCCACTATGACCTCATGTTGCACAGCAGACTCTTTCTGATAACCCTGAGTAATATATTAATAACTCACCTAACAACTCAGATCATACAGCAGCCCCTCCTTAACAATCCTACACAATTAACAACCCCTCTCTGGACTATAGCTACTTTATTTTTTTTTCTCACTTGTGTTATTTTCCAGAGGACTTGCCACTTTCTGAAATGCAATATATGTACTTGCTTATTACCATAGTCAACTCGGGTTTCTACAAAACATACCCTGGACTGGGTGGCTTAAATAATCTATTCTCATTGTTCTGGAAGTTTGAAGTCCAAGGTCAGGGTGCTGAGAGATTCTGGGTCTGCTCAGGGCCTGCTTCCTGATTTGTAGTGAGTTTCTTCTTACTTTGTCCTCACTTGTCTGAAAACAGATTGATATTGCATCTTCTCCTTTCTCATTGTGGGGTCTCCTCCTTCATGACCGAGTAACTCCCAAAGACCTCAATTCCTAATGCCATCCAGTGGGGATTAAGTTGCAACATATGAACTTTGGGGGATACAGATTTTCTGTCCATAGCATCTATTTTTGTGTACTATCTTTATCCAATTAGAATGCAACTTCTGTGAAGGCCGGATCTTTTTCTATTTTGTTCACTGCTATGTGTTGGCACCGAGAACTAGTGACTACACATAGAAGGTGTTGAATAATTATTTGATGAGCAAATATCAATGTATCTCTGGAGAACTCCATATATCCATGAGGTAGGGAGCTTCATGCTAGCCAGTTGAAGCCATTCCCCCAGGTGGGTGTGATCGATCTTCTTATTGCTACCTGCAATCTATCATCTGGGTCTGGGCTGTCAGTTCTCATCAGGGCAGACTGAATTGTGTCCCATCAAATTTACATGTTGAAATCCAAATTCCTAATGGAATTGCAATTGGACACAGGCCTTTGGGGTATAATTAAAGTTAAGTGAGGTCATGAAGATGGTGCCCTAATTGATTGGATTAGCATTCTTTTATCAATTATTTTTTATTTATTCTAATAAGTTATACAAGACAGCAGAGTACATTTGTGCTCTTTGATATATCATACATAAATGGGGTATAATTTCTCATTTTTCTGATTGTACATGTTGTAGAACCACATTGGTTGTGCAGTCATATATGTACATAAAGTAATAATATCTGTTTCATTCTGCTATCCTTCCTATCCCCATATCCCCTCCCCTCCCTTCACTACATTCTACCTAATCTAAAGTAACTCTATTCTTCCCTAGTGCCCCCACTTATTGTGAATTAGCATCCACATATCAGAGAAAACATTTAGCCTTTGTTTTTTGGGGATTGACCTGTTTTGTTTAGCAAGATATTCTTCAACTCCACTCATATGTTGCTGGTGGGACTGAAAATTGGTGTGACTACTGTGCAAAATAGTATGGAGAATCTTCAGAAAACTTGGAATGAAACCACCATTTGACTCTGCTATCCAATGACTTAAAATCAGCATATCACAGTGATGTGGCCACATCAATGTTTATAGCAGCTCATTTCACAATAGCTAAACTAAGGAAACCAATATAGGTGCCCTTCAATAGATGGATAAGAAAATATGGTATATATATTTGATGGAATATCACTCAGCTTTAAAGTAGGATTGGTATCCTTTTTAGAAGAGGGAGAGACACAAGGATGTACACACAGAGCAGAGGAAAGACCATGAGAGAACTCAGAAAGAAGATAGCCTCTATAAGCTAGGAAGAGCCCTGATCAGACATTAACCCTGGTGTTCCCTTAACCTTGAAATTCCGGCCTCCAGAATTGTGAGAAATAAATCTTGTGAGAAATCTTGCTGAAGATCCCTAGTAGTTTGTTATGGCAGTTAAGACATTAGACAAAAAGATGAAGAAAGAAAATGCAGCCACATTGATAGAGCTTCCTTGGCTATTTACACGGAGTGTCCAAGGAAAGGCTCCTAGAAAGATCCAGCCTGGAAACCCTGGGAGGATGAGGGGGCTAAGGGGAAGGAGCAGCTGTTGCAGAGAAAGGCAAGGGTGAGCTTGTTCAATGAGTGGAAATAAAGTGTGGCCATGGAGTTGTGGCCAAGGGGAGAAGTTGGCTGGGCTCTCTAGGTCACAGAGTATATCACCACAAGAAAAGGGACTGGATTTCATTGATAAGCCACTAGAAGGTCTAAAGGGAGGTAACATACTATGATTTTAGTTTTTAAAAAGTGATTTTGGTATCTGGTTAGAGGGAGGTTGGGTGTAAAACTCCTTGAGGGCAGGTGAGATGACTTATTTATATATTTTCATTCCTAGGTCCTGGCAGGAGAGAGAGAGAGAGAGAGAGAGAGAGAGAGAGAGAGAGAGAGAGAGAGAGAGA
>JAJEJO010041825.1:0-28297 GCA_020662805.1 Glaucomys volans | reverse complement strand
AGAGAGAGAGAGAGAGAGAGAGAGAGAGAGAGAGAGAGAGAGAGAGAAATTTAAACAGACTTTGGAAGTAAGAGAGCCTACCCTTGCTGGTGCTTTCTGTGTTTCACCTCATGTTTCCATAGGTTCAACAGAAGGTGGATTCTGGATTCATTCGTTCTCTGCCTTAGGCTAGCAGAGACCTTTCTTGTTTGTGGGAGGGGTCCAGGCCTAGGCAGAATGGGACTTTCTGTATCAACTTGCAGAGCAGGTATGGTGGCTATAGATTCCTTGACACACACAGATCTCCAATGGTTAGACCTCTTCACCCGAGAGTTTGGTGGAGACTTGTTGTTCATGAAGTTGGTGCCAGTCTGTTTGTGGTGATGGTTTTTCCTAAGGATCACACATGGTGGGGCTCTGGGCAAGTGGAGGCTGAGCCCCAGGCTGAGTCTGTCTCCTGGCTTACTTTCCAAGCAGCAGGGAGAGGCAGCCACAGTGCTTTGCCCTTGCTGCTCCTGGAGTGGCCTCTGAGCCCTGGGTGTTTAAAGCCACTGTGGACTCCATTATAGGAGCCTTGGGGGCCTCTGGAGAACTCCATACCTCCCTGAGGTGCAGAGTTGATGCTGGCCAGCTGAGTCCAGGCCCCCAGCTGGATGTGATTTTCTTATTGCTGCCTGCTGACTGTCATCTGGGTCAGGGCTGTCAGTTCCCAGCAGGGCTGAGCTTTCCCACAGATAAGCTCTATAGCTCACTCCAGGCTGTGGATGGAAAAAAATAGCAGGCCAGCATTGGGACATGCTTTCTAGCAGCACAAGACAGCCTGGGGGGCTTCACAGGAACTTCATCTTATTGTCTGACCAGTGAAGAATGAGCCACTACAGTGAAAACTCCATGTGTGTCCTGATACACTGCTTTATATGTAATGTGTGCACAGAACCATGGGTACATGCCTGTGTGGGCCCCACATGGAGCCTCTGCCCATGTGTGCTGTCCTGTATGCCTGTATCTACACATACCAATGCATGTGCCTATCTATTCAACTCAACCAATATTTTTTTGAGACATTGTAACTGCCAGACCCTTCAAGCACTTGGGGACAAACCTAGTCTTTCCCTCCTCTTATGGTCCTTTAAATCTAGTAGAGAAGACAAATAATGAATCAAGCAATTACAAATTATGTGAGACATGCTACTGTAAGTTTTCATTTATCTGTGGATGTATCCTTTGGGACTATCAGCACACCTAGGTACATGCTCACAAATCTATTCTCCTTGGTATGTCAGTACCCACATAGGCATTGTTCCTAGTCTTTAAAAAGGGCAACAGTTAAGAAAGGCTGGATACGCACAATGTGCTAGATCTGAGGAATAGAAAGGAGAGAGCTGGAGGAAGGAGCAATGTCTGAGGAAGTCCCAGAAACCCTGCTGACAGGCTCCAGGGGACTGTCATTAGTGGGCTCTTGAGTTCATTTAAAGCTACACAACAGCAGTATGACCTGGCAGAACAGGTTGAAACTGGCAATAACCCCTACTTTTTCTCTGACCAGTTTTATGACCTCAGGCCTCAGTTTTCTCATTTGTAAAATTAAGAGCATAGAATAAATAGTCCCTAAAGTCCCACTGAGCCTTGATGTTCCATTAATCCTGATATACTCTTAAGGAATAGATATACATAAGGGTGAAAGAGATACCTAAATACACAATCACACACGTATAAATACATTCACAAATATATAACATGGTGATATGTAAGGCGATCAAGGGGATCTAAATATGTAGTCAGAGGAGGTCTCTTGAAGTGATTAAATAAAAAATTAAAAAGATTAAACACAGTGAGGAAGAGAAGAAAGAGAGGTGGCCAAGGTGAAGGACAACAAAGTGGCAGGAGGCATAGTGGGGAGCAGCTAAGAAGTGAGCATGAGGCCTGTGAAGCCAGCAGGAGCTTAACTTCTGTTTTCTGAATGCAGCTTGGAGGTGTATGAGTCTTCTGGGGCTGACATGGCGTGGAATTGTTTCTTAAGCAACAGGAATTGATTCTTTCACCATTCTGGAGGTCAAAAGTCAAAGATCATGGTGTCAGCAGGTTGGGTTTCTCCTGAGGCTTCCTTCCTTGATGTGTAGGTGGTTGTCTTGTCTTCCCTGTGTGCTCACAGAGTCCTGCTCTGTGGGTGTCTATGCCTAATCTCCTCTTGTCATACATAGGTCATCAGTATTATTGCATTTGGGTACATCGCAGTGACCTCCTTTTTCCTTAATTACTTCAAAGGACCTATTTTCGAAAGCAATCACATCTTGGGGCACTGGGTTCAGGACTTTAGCATTTTAATTGGGGAGGTGGCACAATTCAGCACATAACGATAGGATGGCAGACACTTCTCCCATCAAGATAAGACATGGTAAGAAAAATAGACACATGAACCAATGCTCCTCTCCCAGGTGGGGTTGAAGAACTCTGCAGGAACTGCACAGAGACTTTGCTTAGAACCTATGTGGCAGATCCTGGTCAAGGACAGGCTACTGAGTCCCTCTCTGTGTCTATAAAATGAGGCTGAGCATACCAGCCTGGTCCACTGCACGGGGAAAGGAGGGGCATAAGTGAGCTAATAAACCTTAGAGGACTATACAAAGATAAAGACAGTAATAAAAACCACAAGAATAATTTACAGACTGCTGACTGCATGCTAGGCTATGCTAAGAGCTGTACATATATTGCATGGTAGATTTGTGATTCCTCATTCTGACATATGACCTGGAAACCTGAGCCTGGCTCGATGGAATAGGAACCAGCTAAAGGCTAACACAGAAATCAAAACTCTTTTAGCAGAATAATATGGATGTTGGAAGTAAGGCTCAGATATTTGAAGTTATTCACCCAAAGTCACCCAGCTACTGTACCAGTGTTGACGGCTTGTACATTCTCCTGGATTTTGTGTGGGCTACATTTGCATTTATTTTAGAGATGTTTGCAAGATGCATTTATTTTCTAGTTGTCAGATCACTTTTGCTTTCCTAAGCAGATGGAAGAAAGTACAGAAAGTACAGAGACGACCATAACATGGGCAAAGCTGTGGGTTGGGGATAGAATCTAACCATGGTGATTTCCTTTACTGCTGGTATATTTGTGCAAAGAATAAATTCTTAATAATGAAATTCTAGATACTTGGAACAAAGAGAAGTTTGGAGCAGGAAGAGAAGGGCATTTCTTGATATCTTGGAAACATGCTCTCCACCAGTCCACGCTTCTGCATATGATCTGTAACATATCACATATGAGCAGGGCCCCTAAAATAAGCCTGAGTTGCTTTTCTGCTCATAGTATCAGGGTGCCCCCATGTCCTGGCCTTGGATAATCTTGTGCTTTATGTGATCTGTTTTATTCTGCCTCTTATTCCTCCTCATTTCAGGAAGCTTCTAGTTAACCTTGTCCAGCAAGTAGTATGGTTGCTTTCCTGCCTATAAATATGAGAGCTGATTTTTTCCAGTGGAGTAAGACTTTAATGTAGAGCTCTTTTAAGTCCCCTCACAGCAGGCTTTAACAGCTTGTTGCATGAATTCGCTCACTTGAGTGGCTTTCAATGCAGGCCGAAGCTGTGCTGTCTGAACCAATCCCTCTTCCTTTCACTCTCAACATCCACCACCTCAGCCCCAAGTCCAGCAGCTCCAGTACATTTGTTGGCCCTTCAAGCTGTCCAGAGCCTTATCACTTGGTAGTAATGGAGGACACATGACCAAGTGTCCATGAGAGTGGGCTGGCTGGTGATAGAGAGGGTGGACATTTACCACAGTGAGGGAGGAAGCTGTGTGCAGCAGGCAGGCAGAAGAGGTGTGGCTGCGATTTTTCTAAACCCCAGGATGAACTAAGGAAGTTATTGCCTGGGGAGAGCCAGGCTCCAGAAACAGAAAAATAGGCCAATGTAGGTTTTGGGCAGCTCATCCTCCCAGCATTGCATGGTGGTTAGATGCCTATATTGCTAATTACTTGTACAACCTTAAGCAACTGGCTTTACCTGTTTGCCTCATTTTTCTCCTATCTGTAAACTGGGGTAATATTAGTACTGAAATGGTTGTTGTAAGGTTTCAGTGAGATGATGTGTGCACAGGGTTAGGGTGTGTTAAATGTTACCTGCTGGTTTGGTTGTACTTATTTGGGAGTGTGACTCAGAGGGTGTCAGGATGCCAAAACATACTGGAATTCACTCAACCTGCTGAGGTGGGTAATCAAAGGCCATCCTTCTTGTTCCTGAAGCCCCAATCATGGTTCACTTATGTCTGCCTTTCTATCTCCTCCTCCATTCTCCATTTCTGCCAATTAGCTTATCCAGCCACTTCTCTGCCACAGCACCACTCCTGGCTTCTGCTAATGCTAGATGTGCTGAGCCCTCTATTGTGAGTCCTGACCCTTCCATGACCTCCCTGATTTTCTCCTGAAACTCAAAGACCTTTTCCCAGTGCCCCCCTAGACTCAAAGGCCCCAATACCACCTGCCCCACGAAGACTCTCCTCAAAGGAAACAACTTTAGGGAAAAATGAAGCTGTTTAAAATATAAATGGCTGGGGCACAGTAGGACCTTATTAAAATACAGAAAGATTAACAAGGTCTCATTCCCCCTCAATTATTAACAATGTACTTGTTCTTCAGAAAGGTACCCATGAAAATTTAAAACAGATGAAAATGGTTGTTCACTTAAAACTGCTCCGTTAATCTGTGAGTAATGTTTTATTCAGTGCATTAAATGAACAGTGAATTTGGGCACCTGCTGATCCATCTCCCCAGGGTACCACAGGCCCATGCAGAGAGAGGGACAAAGAAGGGCAGGCCATGATATAGCCGAGGGCCAAACCAGAAGGCATCCTCTGCCTCATTTTCTGTCCAGCCCAAATCAATGGGTGCAATGGGAGTTGCTGGCAGGGTTCTGATCTCCAATACAGTGACAGGGAAGCAGGGTGCCTGCATTAGAAGAAGAGGAGGGCCAGTATGGGATGGAGGTGGAAAACCATCCTGCTCTTCATAATTTGTGTTCACCTTACATTACAGTACCATTTATCTTAGCATTGTTTCTTCTCATATCTTCATGAATGAGAGGGAGTTGAGGAGTTCCACATTCAGGCTTGAGCAGGACAAAGAAGGGAGAAAGTGGCCAGCTGGTTTAGACCTCTCTGGAAGCAGGGGAAATGAGCCCAGGCTACAGTAGGTGAGATTGTATCTACAGATACATACAAGAGAGATTGGGCTCTGTGGGATAATGGATGGCTTGTACATCCAGTAGGAAGCATTGGCCAGCACTACTCAACTCAACTGTGTTGTTTCAATGCTTGATGGTTAGTGTTCTTTTCTTTCACCTTGGTGAGAAGCTGCCCACAAGAACTAGAAAATAAATATTTGCTGAAATAATTAATAAAGGAGTAAATCAATAGAGAATTATTAGGGCATATTCTCTCTCAGGGACTCATGGGGATTTCAGGTATGATCTCAAAACTCTAGGAATCTAGCCACTGATTTGGTTGAGGAGAGACCAGTCCTGGAAAATGTGTCCTCCCCTCCTTGGAGATGGAGAATTTCTGTGAATCCCAGTACCTGGTCCTTGGGTGCTGCAGAATGGGCGCAGCCACCCGTTAGTCAAACTCACATCTACTGGCCCCTGCTCTGAGGCAGTGCTAAGGTGAACTTGGGGCTGAGCTCTGGGCTTTCTGCATGGAAACTTCCTCTTTAGCCTGTATTGTTTTCCCCCAAACAGTCTTGAAAACTGAGACCAGGAATGAAGATGGGTAGGCAAGGTTTGGGGAGAATGGAGATGGCTTAGAACTTTGCTGACCTATGGAGGAGCCCAGTGTCTGCAGCTCAACTATTGGTCCACATGCATTTGAGCGGGTGTTAGGAATTGAAGTGGGGATGGGGAAAGGAACCAGGGCTAAATCTTTTAAAGGTTATCATTAAAGATGTAATTGAAGAAAAATGGGATCCTTGGGGGGGCGTGTGTCAGTCTTAAAAAGGTTGAATGAGGCTCATGGAGAGTTAACTCAGAAGCACAGCATTTTAAATTGTTAGAATTAATGATGTCTCTCTAAGTTGCTCAGTCATTTAGATATTCAGTTATGCTTGCCATCGATGAGCTTGATAATGGTAGGTATTGGCATCAGATCTACTATTTTGCTGCTGCCATTATTCTGCCTCCCCCACACCATTTTACAACCCAGATTTTTAGCCTGCAAACTTCGTAGTCGGTCATTGGTCCAGATTATTATTAGCCTGCGAAATTCCACTACTTAAGAATAGCTCCACTGCCATTTCTGTCTCTCACTCATTCTTACTCTCACTCTCTCTCTCTCTCTCTCTCTCTCTCTCTCACTCATTCTCACTCTCTCATTCATTCTCTCTCACTCTTGCTCACTCTCTCTCTCTCATTTTCTCTCTCACCCTTCAAGGCACACATTCTGCTTGTCCACTTAATAAAATCTCTTGTGTGAGTTTTCGAGTCCAGAGTGGTTTTTCTGGGTGCTTTCAGTAGGAAGAGAGACAATGATGGGTGAATCTAAATATACATTCTTAGGAAATGGTGAGAGTCATACAAGTATTTAGATGAAGTAGGAAATGAAGTGGGACTGCTTAGACATCTTGTTGAGATGTTTGTGTTGAGGGCTAAACAACCTCAAGCCACATTTGTATGTAGGGGATGATCAGATGCACAGCTCTGTGAGGTCCCTAGGCTTTCAGAAGCAAGATTTGCAGTGGTGGGAAGTGAGTCACAGAAAGGCAGGCTCCAGGGAGAGCTGAAAGTTCGTGGACTTGACACAAGTGTGCAAGAAAGCCCCTGGATGATTTTGGGACCATAAAATGTGTATGTGGCATGTATAGGGTCCCGGATTCAGTATCTTGTACCAAACAAGCCAACAAAACAATTGACAAAAAAAAAATCATGAAAAAATCAAACGAAACAATAGAAATGGTCAGATCAGAATGGGAGGATGGAGAAGCCACCAGATTTATAGATTTGGGTTAGGGATGAGAAAAAAAGTCATCATGGTGTTGCCAAGGTTTTTTTTTTTTTTTTTTTTTTTAATCTCCTCTCAAAGTAACTCCACTTAATGAACTGACAGACTCTGAATTTTGTGTTCATTTTCCCCCAAAAGACACATAAGTGTGGAACTCATGGAAGCATGTAGGAATGGAATTTTAAAGTCAGGGTTATTGAGGTATAATTTGTGTAGTAGAATTCACCTTCTCAGGTGTGCAGGTCTATAAATTTTGCCAAATGTATCTATCAATGTATCTAATCACCACCACAATTAAGATATAGAGTATTTCCCTCACCCCCAGTTTTCTCATGCAACTTTGTAGTTATTCTCCTTGTCCTACCTTCAGTCTTTGGAAATTGCTCTTCTGCTTTTCTGTCGCTGTAGTTTTATGTTTTCCAGAGTGTTCCACAAATGAAGTTTTATAGATTAAATAATCTTTTTTTGCAGTACTGAAGCTGACAAGTGCTGTACCACTAAACTACATTCCAGACCTATTTTTTTTTAATTGAGGCAGAGTGTCACTAAATTGCTCAGGCTGTTCTTAAACTTATGACTTTTCTGACTTAGACTCTGAAGTAACTGGGGATTACTGGCATGGGCCACTGTCCCCAGCTAAGTATGTGGTCCTTTGAGTCTAGCTTCTTTCATTTAGTTAGCATAAAGCATTTGAAATTCATACATTTTGCAGGCATCAGTAGTTAATTGCTTTTTATTGCTGAGCAATAGCACTTCATTGTATGGATATATCAGGATGTATTTTTCTTCTTTCGTATACTTAGGAATTTTTTTCCCTCCCAGATTTTGGGGACCACCCTGGGGACCAAATCTCTAACACATGAGCCTTGTGGGAACATTCAAGATCCAAACTATAGCAAGAGTGAATAAGCACAGCAACCAAAAGATGTCTGAGCAAAGGAGAGTGAGACAAGGTAAAAGGAGATTAAGAATGCCCTGTAGCTAAACTATAGAAGGATTTGAAAAAGAGAGTGGTCTGCTGGCCAAATGTTGCTGAGTGGCTATGATTAATAAAAAGTGAGCATTATCATTGGATTTAGAGAGGTGTGGTTTTGTTGTTTCAGGCTGTGGTGTTGAGGACACCCAGGGAGAGAGCACTAAAGAGGGCATGGACTTGGACAACAAAAAAGATTCCTTGTGTTCTGGGACAGAGTAGCAGGGTCTGCAGGTACTTTTCCAATTTTTTCCTCTATCCTTAGAAATAGAAATCTAATTTTATTTGGTGCGGCAATGTGCCTAACTGAAAAAACTACATTTTTGGGCTCTCTAGAAAGACTACATTTTCAACATACTAGTGATGCTTGATGAGTGGACTTCCAAGAAATCTCCTTAAAAAGGGAAGGGCAGATGACTAGCAAGTGTCCATTTTTCCATTCATTGCCTTCCTTCCTGGAATAGGGACATACTGACTGTTGACCAGCTACCATGAGGCCCTTTCACTAGGATAGCCTAGAGGATGGACGCCAGTCCCAGGGATAGCAGAGAAGAAAGAAGTCATTTAATCCCAGATGGTATTCCTGAGTTGCCAAACCAGCTCATACTGCCTACCTCCAGACTGCTGGTCCTCAAATCCATATGTGGTCAAGCCAAGTACATGAGCCTACTCACCACTGTACATATTTCCTCATGCATACAAGTCAAGATGACTATTTCAATTCTCCTTAACTAATCTATAATTTAAATTTGATTCCCAAATAAGTAAAAAATAACATGTTTTAAAATTAGACAAGTTGATCCTAAAATTCATGTAGAAAAAAACATAAGTGGAGATAGCTCAGAAAATTCCAAACAGATGTGTTTCAGTAGGTGGTGAGGGCTATGTTATATTTTAAAAGTTATAATAAATAAGCAGTGTTGCTTGTGCATGAATATGTAATCTCATCAGGGGAATAGAATATAGAGTTTAAAAAGAGAACAGGATATATAAGAAAATATAGAGTAGTGTGGATATACTTTCTCAGACATTCTTAAATTAGTGGGTTATTCTGCAAATGGTGTTGTAACAATAATGTAACCATCTGAGAAAATTACTGTTGAATCTATAGCCAACATATTAATGGGCATCTTAAACTAAGATGTATTTCAAACAGATCAAATATTTAAAGGTTAAAAACATGATGCTATATAATTACCAGGAAAAATAAGACACAGGAAAATTATTTATATTCTCAGAGTAGGAAAGGACTTGATAATTTTGATAATAAACAAACAAGGAAAACCTAGACATCATGAAACAGAGGCTTGATAAGTTTTATTAGATAAGAATTGAAAAAAATTAGCCAGATGCGGTGGTGCATGCCTGTAATCCCAGCAGCTGTAGAGGCTGAGGCAGGAGGATCATGAGTTCAAGGCAAGCCTCAGCAACAGCGAGGCACTAGGCAACTCAGTGAAACCCTATCTCTAAATAAAATACAAAAAAATAGGGTTGGGGATGTGACTCTGTGGTCTAATGCCCTTGAATTCAATCTCCAGTACCTTCCCCCCCAAAAAAAGAATTGAGAAAATACTACATGGCAAACTCCATCATAAACAAACACAACAACAAAAACTGGGAAAAACATTTGTAACTGTGATCACAGACTGAGGTCAATTTCTCTAATACATAAGAGCTCTAAAAAAATAAGGCAAAAATCTCAAAAGAAAAATCGGCTAAGGATATGAAGAGATAATTCACAGGAAAGGAAGTACAAATGGCTCTTAAATGTGAATAGATGTTCATCCTCACTGACAGTAAGAGAAATGCAAATTAAGACTTCTTTGAGATGCCATTTTTCACACAACAGATTGTTAAAGATCAGGAGCTGGGAGCCACACTGTTGGCAAGGGTTTGCACAAACAGGTCTCGGCATGCTTTGCTGCTGCGAATTTAGACTGGTGGAGTCAAGAACTTCACTAGAAAATCTCCCTGATGTCAGAGCATTGCTCTGCAGCATACTAACCACATTTGAATGGCGTGAACACTTATTTGGTTCATTTATATTTGCCCTGAGTGACAGGGGCTTTCTCCATTTTTGTTGTCCAGATAAGGAAACTGAGGCTCAGCAAAGTTGAAGCCAGATTACAGGTGAAAGCCAGATATGAACTCAGCCTTCTTATCCACAAAAAGTGGTTCCTTTCCTCTTTCTTCTCTGCGCTCCCTCTCTATTTCCACCTTCCTTCTGCAAGTAAGTGCAGAGGACCTGAAGCATGCACAGAGAAGCATAATTTTGCTTCTGCCTTTGGACTTCCAACTGGTTTCCTGTAAGTCTGAAAGTCAGACATACCAAGATGGACGGTGGGCTCTCTGAGGAGGAATGTAAGAAAAATCCAGAACTGTTCACTATGCTCTTTCCTTAGGTATCTCTGAGACCCAGGCTGTCTCCCCACCTTTCTAAGTGGAAAATCTGGGCTAGGAAACATTTTGTGGATGACATTCAGAAGGTCCTGGGACCCAAGAAGTCATCTGTAAACTAGTCTAGGCAATAACTTGATATGGAGGCCATGTTCCTATTTTTTATTTTGCTCTCTTGGAGATGTTACATCTATTCTGGCCCTGGAAATTCTACAGGGGAAGGTTCTCAAAGCAGAGTGAGACAGAATCAACTGCTTGAGGAAGAAAGAGCAAAACTTGACAACCAGGGGATTAATCCTGGTGGGTTAAGGGACAGGGAATGGGACAAAGGGAAAAAGCCTGTCAGGTCCTCTGCAGAGTCCAGAAATGCCTCTTCTGCCCCTCTAGAAGGGCAGGCAGGCTGAAGAAAGCCTGTGGGTGAGGGATGGAGAGCACTTTGGGAAGATGCGTATGGGCTTACACATGCATGTGAGATTGTGCTGTGGGTTGAAGGCTTAAGGTGATAGTGAAAAATCTACAGCATTCATCGGTTTCTTTGTAGGTGTTGAGTATTTTATCAGGGACTTTCCCATCTGCCACTGAGAAAAACTGCAGCCTCCTTCAGATTTTCTATTCTCAGAAATATTTATGGTCCTGAGCCCATGCTTTTCATAATGTGCATTTGGGCTGTCACTCTATTAAGCCAGCCACTGGCCAGATTTCAAGGACTTAGACTCCTACTCTCTTTCTCTCTCTTTCTTCTTTCCTTGAAAAATGTTCCTAGAAACATGTATTAATTTATTTGCCTATGCATCAATAGACTAACAAATATGCATATGTATGTAAATATTATGTGTATATATATTGTGTGTGTGTATGTGCTCGTCAGGGAGAGAGAAGGTTGGAGAGAGAAGGTAAAAAACGAATTCTTCTCTGAAGGAACTCATGATCTAGTTAGAAAGGTCAGACACTTTGCTATGGTTTAAACGTCTCCTCTGAAGTTCTTGGTTGGAAACTTAATCTGCCATGCAACAGTATTGTGGGATGGGACCTTCCAATGAGATTAGATCATCAGGGATCTACCCTCATGAATGGATTAATGTCATTAAGGCAAAATTTGATTTCTGATAAAGGCATGAGTTTGGTTTACCCTATTCTCTCCTCAATGCCCTCACTCCTCCTTCTCTATATACATGTGCATGTATTCTCTTGTCTTTCCAGCTTCTGCCATGGGTTGACAGAGTGAGAAGACCCTTGCAATCTGGGACTTCCCAGCCTTTGTAATGGTAAAGAATATACCTCTGTTTTTTATTAATAATCCAGTTTCAGGTGTTCTGTTATAGCAGCACAAAACAAAGTAAGACACTCTTGAGCAGGTAATTATAATCCAAGTTAGAAAATGATTATCTCCAAAGGTCTGTTGATGTATTTCTGGGCTGGAGGGGCAGTGGAGGTCTTTTACATTCCTTCCTTCTTTCCCAGGGGGGAGACCACCAAGTTGTTTCTGTCTCTTCAGGGGCCAAGAAGTTCACTTGGACAGAGATGTTCCCTGCATCCCCATCCTGGGAGTCACTACCAAAGTAACTCTCTCATATGGAGACTCCTCAAATTGCAGCTAAGAACAACTGCTCAAACCAATGCCCTTCACCAGCCATGCCTCATACTTGCTCTTCTTGACCCTATTGCTGATGGCCCTCACTGCTTCTGGGCTACTATAGTTCATAGTTGGGCCCTGATACTCTTAGACTAGTTATGTAGATATTTCCTGTCTGACTCTTTCCTTGCCCATAGCCCTAGAACTGCAGCACTTTTGTTGGGTGGTTTGTATCATGTTCATGAGCCATTGCTGCTGCCTTCTAATAATCATCTCCCCCAGCTTCTTTATATGCTCTTTGAAGCCAGGGGTTTGGTTGTGTCTTCTTCAAAGCACTTGGTGATTCTCTGTAAATGTTTCCCAACTAACTGATGGGCCAGAGGTAAGATGTGGAGCCACCTCACCTGAGTTAAGACTTCCAAGGACTGGAGTCAGAGAAGTTCACTCTCAGCATGGAAGTGATCCCCCTTGGTCATCTTGGGTAGGTCACCCTTGATGCAGGTTCCTTACACATCCTGTATCAGCTGGCAAACCTAAGTCTCTGCTTGAATACTTGAGTGACAGATTTCTCACTATTTCCTGGGGAAGCAGATTCTAATTTCAATTTGAGAATATACTTCCTTTTAATGAGTCAATATCTATCTTTCTCAATCTTTAATCAAGTGACTTATGTTCTGGAATTTCACAGAAAACCAAAAAAATTTGTCTGCATGACTCCCCATGGCATCTAGTTGAGGAACTTACACAGCTGAAAGCTGTCTTTTATCAGGGCATGGTGACCAAACTCACATCATACCCCGTCTGTTTTGGCTCCATTTTTGCCCAGGTTTCTTCTCTCATTCCCTATAAACGGGATCTCATCAACCCTGCTCCCTGTTTCAGTTTGTTTCTTCCTTTGGGAGTAGCCAGCATGGAGAGAGGTCAAGATGGCAGGTTACTGGGAAGACTCTGATGCTCTGGGGCTTCCTGAGTAGCCACAGGAAGGTTTTTGACTCACCTTGTTCTCTGATTGATCTCATTCTTCAGGGCCTCTGAGAGACGCACAGACATGCATACACAAGGAAACAGCTCATTGAGAACAAAGTGAGCCGAGGAGTCTGTGTCAAGCATATGGTGCCTCCCCCATCCCTTCTGGCATCAAGCCACTTAGGCAGCTGGAAGGAGATTGGAGCCCTGTTCTTGTTGTCTGCAGCTCAACCACCTTTGTCTTCAAAGGAACATGGCAGGAGTCAGGGGTGGGGGAGGAGTGAAACTGGAAACTCAAGGGCATGAGAAAGACAAGGCTAGCCTTTCTCTGCTCTTTTTTTTCAGCATGATGTCCAGGCTGTCTCTCCTCACATGTGCTTGAGAAGTAGAAAGGAAGTGGGTGAGCCATGCAGGGGGCTCCAAGATGCACAGTATTCTAGGAATCATTATCCTCCTCAACCTCTTCCCCACAACTTTCCTAGCTCCTCTGAGTTACCTCCTGGCCCCTGCCTAAGTCCCTATTCATGCTCACCCTCACCCCTCCCCCACTCTACAGAAAACAGATGATGCCCCAGGGCTAGATGCATATTTATATTAAAGAGAATGCCATAGCAACCCAAAGGCAACAAAAATAGTTTTGTGGCAGGTGCTGTAAGAAGCTAGTCTCACTCCAGGAATGTGCACATGCCACGAAGAGAACCCACTGAGGCCCATGGGAGAGAGCCCCATGGGATCTGTTCCGTGGGCAACCAAACTGGGGTAAAACTGAGGGTATTGACCAACATGGAACAATAATGAGTGAATTCATAACCTTTCATTATAATTTTGCTTCTGAATTGTGTGTGTTCTTGGAAAATATAGCCTGTTTCCTGAGTTCACAGGAAAGGAGGGTATTTGTCTGTTTGCTGCTGCTGAGGCAGAATACTACAGATAATGTAATTTTTAAAGAAAAGAAATTTATTTATCACAGTTCTGGATGTTGGGAAGTACAAGATGAAGGTGCCAGAATCTGCTGAGGGCCTTCTTGCTGCAGTATAACCTGATGTAGAGCATCAGCCTGTCAGCTCGGTCTCTCTTCCTCATCTTATAAAACCACTAACTTATTATGGAGTCCACCCTCACATTCTCATCTAACCCTAATTACTCCCAAAGGTCACACTTCCAAATACCACCAACACATCAATTTGGGGATTAGTCTTTGCTCACATCAACTTTTGTGGGACACATGCAGAATGTGGCAGGTGGTTATACTCAGCTGTTAAGACCAAGAACATGCTTTGTATTTCTAAGGAGGATTCTGAGAGCATCAGGTGGCCTCAGTTCTAAAAATGGTAGAGTTTGAGATGAATGAACATCTGTTTGGAGCCTATAGACCTGAGGTTCTGACCTTACTGCATTAAGGATGTGTAGGAATTAAGATTAAGAACTCTGAAATTGACTGCCTTAGGTTGATGCTCTGCTGCTGTGACTGCCCATATTGCTTCAGTGATCCCTTCTGTGCCATCAGCAAAATGTGGAAAAGTAGCATCTGTCTTAGAAGGTGGGATAGTTTAGAGGCCCTGGGAACTAGTCAAGACCTTGTCACTTATTAGTGGTGCAAGTTCAAACCTAGTTTCTCAGCTCTCTGGGCTTGGTTTCCTTTACTAAAACATGGAGCAAAAACGGGATCTACCTTCTCATGGAGTAGTTATGAGGATTAAATGAGACAATACAGGTAAAAGGTAAAAGGCTGAGCACATACCAAGCCTATGATGAGTATTTGACAAATGTTAGTTACGATGACCAACTTGAAGGATTATGTGAGGGTTAAATGAGAAATACACATGTATGTGATAGGACAAGTAAGCACTCGATGCTGGAATATTATTACTAATAATACATAGTAATAGTGATACTTTTATAACTGCAATTTGGGTTTTCTCTGGCCTTAAACTCTATCTGTAAAACGGGAATGAAATCCACCATATCTTCTTCGTCTATCAAGAATAATATGAATGTACCTGTCTCCAAAATGTGCGCTTGATTTTGGTAGCACAAAACAAGACATGAACACAAATATATAATCTGCTCTCCACAAAATCAATAGCAAATCTCCCAAACCTTTTAAAATAAAACAGAATCTAAACTCTGCTTCCAATAGAGGAAAAAGGAGAAAGGAAAATAATACAGCTCTCCTATTTGAAAGAGCACATTGGCATCTGAAAGGAATGAAACCTTAATCAGGAGGAAGGGAGGGAGGGAGGAGAGAGAACACAGGGTCCAAGTGGGAGGCAGCCTACAGGGCTTCTGTGCTTTGGGAAAGGCAGGACATGGAGCTCTCTTTTTCTCACAGACAGCAGCAGGGTTCTGGAGGAGATGGGGCCTGACAATTATCTGATGATGACCCCAAACTTACTGTCAGAATAGCTATCTGATTCTTCTGGACTCTGTGGCTTTGGGATACAGCATCTGTAGCAGTGGTTCTCAAAATGTGGTCCCTGAACTAGCAGTGGAGGCACCAACTGTAGGCTTACTAAAATGCATATCTTTGGGTCCTATCACAGACATGCTGGAAAAGAGACTCCAGAGGTGGGGCTGGCCATCTGTGTCTTAACAAACTCTGCAGCAGACCCTGATGCATGCTGGCATTTGAGAATCTTTGGACTATAACAAAAGATGGCCATGGATATTTTCCAAAATGTAAAATGGGGCAACACCACCACCTGAATTCCTGCATCTCAGTGTGCAAAGAGATTGAGTTGTGGTGCTAGGCAAGCCCACATTTAAATTCAAATTTAGCTTCTGTCCGTTTCTATGATTTGGGGAAGATTATTGTCTCTGTTTTGTTGTCTCTAAAATGGAATAATAACACTTAACTTGAGGGTCACTGTAGGGATTGGAAGTAATATTACATATGCTTGGCACAAGTTCTTACGAAATGAGAAAATATATCAGGAAACCCTCCAACATCATCACTTCTTCTCCCCATTTTTCCCAGAAATTGGCATGGTGCCTTGTCCATAATAGACAATTGATATATAAATAAAATTAATTTGAAGCATTCTCAGTGCTTACCATCTGGAGCTCATTCCAATGTGATTGTCTTCCCCACCTACCCCAGCAGACACTGAGCACAATGAGAATGAGGGATAGAAGAGTAGAATGTACTTGAACAAACCGAAATAGAATAACTTCTAAGGCATCATAGCTTTCCTGCTCCATTACGTTTCCATATCCTAATGCAGATTTGCCAAGAATCATCCAATGCTCCTTTAAAATCTTCCAACACAACCAGCCAAAAACCAAACCCACCAATCAAACATCCACATACACACAAACACAACACACACACACACACACACACACACATTCAAACACAAGCTTACATGCACATAGGTGCATACATAGGTGCATGTGCACGCGTGCACATACACATGCACAAACACTTGTGTCGACACATTCTTGTGTACACACACATACAGAAGAAAGTGTCTGCTTTTTCTCTGGTCCAGGGCAGAAAGCGTGACTTCCCCTACGTTCTGTGTATGGTGGCTTGCCTGTATCAGTGAAAGCTGTGTGAGACTTTCAGAGGAGCTGTCTTCTCTCTTCCGGAGAAAAGAAACCCCTTGAGTGATTGATTTCTCCAGTGAAAGACACTAAATGGTAGATGGGGAACATTTAACCCCAGCACCCCACCCTGAACGAAAGTCAAAGGAAAGAGCCAAGGGCATTTTTATTCCTGCTTTCAGCTCCACGTTGGGTGCAAAACACAAAGTGGACAAAAGACTATCAATACACGCCAAGCTGTGAGGGAGAGTGCAGCTCACTTAGCTGCCTGGACATCGATTTTCACCTGCTTTTGTTGATGAAGCTGCATTCGTAAGTAGTTATAAATCCATTAGACAAACATGGCACTCCATTATTCACAGTGTCTATGGCCGCCAGACATGGTGTGAGAGGCTCTTCCTGGGGCCAGCAAGCCTGGCTGAGATGGGGTTAAATGAATGGACACAACCTGCCTGAGACTGGCTGGTTGGTGGAGTAGAGAAGGTCACCAGGGTATCTGATGACCCACAGTGAATTAACTGTGTGTGGCCAAGCAAGTCTTATAACCTTTCTAAGTTCTGCTTCCCACCTATTTCTGAAGGCTATGACTGGAGAGAGATCAGAACAGAGTGAATTTTTTTTGTATCTCCCTCATCAAAGCCACCCTATGAAGGAGGCAGGCTGAGGGTCTCCCCCACTTAATATACAGAAAGGTATATGCAGAACTAAGAAGTGACATACTTGGGGCCTCACAAAAGTGACAGATCCAGGGCCAGAACCCAGGAACTCAAGAGTTCCTGATCCAGCTCCAGACCTACATCTGCCTAGTACATGGTCTCTTTGCTCCTTGTGTTTTAAGAATTATAATTTTGTTCAATCATAAATTAGAACAACCAAGCAACATGTTGGCCCCGGGGATTGATTTTGTCTGGTAGGGGTTTGAAGTTCCTCTGATTTGGAGGAGGTGCTCTTAGAGGTCTGCACATATGGGTAGAGTGACCATGAAGGTGTGAATATAGTGAGTTAGTGGTGAGTTTCTACTGAGGAAGGAACTATGGGGTGGTGACACATCAGCATGACTGAGAGGAATCAATGCACCCAGGGATGGCCCTGAATGGCACTGTTGAGATATTATGGAAATAGGTACCACTATGTGCTAGTTTACAATCCTAGCCAAATCTCACCTGTCCGTAGAATGACCTAAGCTCTGCTGCGTTAGGAGTTTGCCAAGGCCACATAGCTATCAATGGCAGAACAGGAACTCAAAGTTTACATTCTACTCTCCCGCTTCTATCACATGCCCCTAACTGCTACTGTGCCAGCAGAAGGAACAGGGGGCTGGATTGAGAGGTGACTTCCAGTCTGAGCAGATGACTTATTTTCTTCTTACAGTGAAAGAATCCAGAGGACTGGGCAGGCTGATTCTTCAACTACTTTCATGGATCAGAAGCAAGGATGGGAGCTGGATTTGGAGCTAATGGCCATCAGAGTCTGGGGAAACAAGGCTTAATCTTCAGGAAGCTGCCTGTGCCTCATTTCATGCCTCCAGGACACCTCCCTGATTCAATTTGCATCCCCATGACTCGTGTCTATTGCACAACACTGATTTGAACCTTTTGTAATGGTACTTTTCCTCAACTGGACAGTTAGCCCTTGGTGGAAAAGCTTAGGAAGCTTTGGGCTTTATCTCCTCCCTGTGCCTCTGCCCTGCAGGAGTTTCTATTTAAATGTTGGCAGCTGACTTCCTTTCTTCAATGGCATCTTTCCTTAGCCAGGGATCTGATTCTATTAGGAACTACAAATACAACACAAAGAAGAGAGCAATAGCAGGTAGCATATACATGTCGTAGTGACAATCATAACTATTTTTCTCCAGGTTCTCATGAATTCCTGTGCTGAATAATTGGCATGCCTCTCCCAGGTTTCCCTTTACATCCACCTTGAGGGGAACAGACTGTGGACCATGAAAGGCTCCTCAGCTCACTCAGGAGTCTGGGTCCACAAAAGGTCCAGAAAAGGAGGAGATGCCCTGGAAGGTGGTTGTCCTGTCTGCTCTCTGGGATTCAGGGCTGAGAAGGGCATTCTGATGTCCCCACCTCTCACCTGCCTGGTAACTAGGCCAAGGTTTACCTGGCCAGTTCCTAATTTTTTCACAGTAATTATGCCCTACGAAGCCAGCCTGTTAATTGCTTTTGCTATTTCTGGACTCTGCCCCTCATGATCTGTCCTCCTGCTGGATACAGAAATAACCTGGCACTTGGTGGGTAATTATCACGTAGCACTTCCAGCGTCAGCAGACACTGAGCAGCAGATGTGGATCCCTGACTCAGCATGTGGGTTTTGGCCAGGATCATGGGAAGACGCTTAGGCCCTGACTGGGCAGCACACTTTAGCTGCAGAACCTCCAGTCCCCAGGCAGGATCTGTACTAAGTTTGTCATTTTGAAACCCAACGTCTCTCAGTTCTATTGAACTCATTTGTATTTCACCCCCCTTTACCTGCCTCCCATTAATGGAAAAGGGACATGAAAAAAGGCCAGAGAAAGGCCCATAAATGTTGTTAGCTTCTATGTCCAGATCATCCAGCTCCATAACTCATTCCCAATTGTTCTTTTAAATTTTTCTTCCTATTAATTTCCACTACCTTTGGAGAGGAAATAAAAGTCCAAATATTGTGCTTAATGTTTATTTGCAAACACTCCCTCAATTTTAAGAATGAATGAATTATTGCAATGGTGGTCAGTCAGAAAGCACTAGTCATTCAAAGAAAGATGAGAGTCCGCTGTGTCACTTGGCAGGTTTCCTGGAGGAGGTGAGGCCAATGCACTACCTGGCTGGACGGGAGCATTGTCCTGGCAGCACAGGGTAGGAAAAGTTGGGGACCCTGGGTCTGCAGTTTTTTAGGACCATTGCCCTAGACCAGAACAGAGCCTTCCCCTTTTCCAAGGAAGGGTGAATAATTCCTTTCCCTACTCTGCGGAGCTTGAACTCCACAAGTGAGAGCTGTCAAGAGGAGAAAGAAGCCTCACTGTTACCCAGGTTTGGATCTTCATTTAATAAAACAGAAATGATTTTTGCATCTGGGCCTGAACCTCTCCCCAACCTCACTGCTTATTTCCTTCTCACTCTCCAGAACTGAGGACACAGGCTTATGCTTTTAGATAAATAAGGACTCCAAGTAAGTCAGTGTTCTCTTTCTTGAAACCACTGGGCACTTAACTTATGGTTTAACAGCACCTCAGATTTGCACTCGTCCCTGCTGTGTTCTATGGCTTTGCTGCCTGAACCACTTTTGGGGCATGTGGCATCTGCTGCCTGTGCTTCATGTCTAAGCTCTAGCTCTGCAAATAGTTTTGAACATCTTAAAAGCTGTAGCCTCAGGGTGTATCTCATGGGGCCTTCACTGCCTGACACAATGCTGGATGTGGACCTGAACACCTGGTACTGGGACTCCAAGAAGTATGCCTCTATTCATTCACATTCATGTATTGAACATCATCAGCACATCTATAACTGCACTATGAAGGGAAAATAAGGTTGGAGGGATATAGTTTCTGCCTACAGGTAGTTCACAATGGAGAGAGAGGTCAGTGGTTTCAATGAGAGGTGAAGATGTACATCCAGGGAACACAAAGAAAGAGCCTTCTCTTCAGCTTGAGCTGTGCTGGAGTTCATCACTTGTAGGCAACATGCTGGGTTTAGTCAGGTTGAAAGGGAGAGATGCTCAAGGGAACTTAGGGAGGCTATATCTCCACCTCTAGACCCCACTGGGCAGATGAGAAAACTGAAGTCAGAGAGGAGTTGGGATTATTCGAGGTTATTGACAGAACTAGGTTTATAATCTTGGACTTAAGAATTCAGCACGAAGTACCATCTTTACCTGCCTGTGCTTTTGGTCATCTAATGGTGCAAACCACGGAAGGACTGAAGCAGAACTTACATGGCCTCAGGCTTCTGCAGGGGTCGGGTAGGAGGAGCACAGCAGTTACAGGATCCTGTATACCTAAGTGGAGGAGTTTGCAAGGGACTTTTGGGGTGCAAATGAAACTGGCTCCATTGCAGTGCTTGATGGTTGAGGAAGCTCAGTACTTCTCTTCTTGTTCTCTGCAATGTGAACACAAACTTAGTTCAAATGCATAAAAAAAAGTCAAGCCCACGTATGGGCCTGTTCAGGGACTTCCATAATTGTAGGAAATCCAGCAGGGGACCCAATTTTCTGTTTCTTTTGCCAAGTCCATTCTTATGCACCCTGAAGCAAAAGTCTAGATCCAGGTAAGAACAGGCTTGTCCTCATCAATTAGATGCTATCCTTTTTATTCTCGTTTTAATCCTAGCTCCTCAATCTCCACACAAATCTGAGACCCCTTTGGTAGAGTGCCAGTGGGCTAGCCTCCTTCACTGATTTAAATACACAATTTGCTACTGCCAGTCTCTCATGTAGGCCCAAGGTCCTTTTCTTCAGGGGTTATTTTCCTCTGTGGAACTGGCAGGAGCAACTTCCAGACCCACTTAAATCAGGCCAGAGACTCTAGGGACCAGAGCTGGGAAAGGATAGGATGTTTTTCTTCCTAGGAAGACAGTAATTGTGAATTTGTCACCAACAGTGACATGATGGTGAGCAATTAATTCTGGGGGACTCCCTGCTTGTCACCATGTGCAGCTTCCACCCTGAGCAGTCCCCGTTGGCTACAAGGCTCCTATTCCACTTTCAGTAGACAAGCTAATTTGTTTTAGACCCTGTTCCCTGAGGACAAAAGAGACTATCACAGCTGAGAGTCTGATTTTGGTGACATTGCCTTGCTAGGTAAGGAGAAGAGATGCAGAGAGAATGTCAGCAGTGACTATTTGTGTACTAAGCCTACAACATTCAAGCATGCTCCAAAGGTATAAGTGTGACAACAACCATACAAAGCAGGCATCATTGTTGTTCCTATTTAGAGGTAGGGAAACTGAGGAACAGAGGCCCATGAACATACAGCTCATATTGGTAGAGCAGGATTCAACGCCATCCAGTCTTGTCCTACAATGTGCATGGCATGTTCAGGACAGCACGGCATGATCCTCTCCTGGGTTGCTCAAGAGCAGATGGGAGGACACTGGAATCAAGCAGACTAGTCCAGTGTCACCTCATGATATGTGTGTCCTTGGGCAAGTGACTCTTTTTTTCTGAGACTTGGTTTTCTACTCTGTGAAATAGGAGAAATGGTGCCTACTTTGGGGCTTGTCCTGAAGGCTAAGTGATGGAACACATGCTGTCTTCACAGGAGGGGAGTCCTGTTCCTTCAGACCTCTGACTGCTTCTCATCTGGCACAGCTTAGTAACTTGGTAATTACTGGGTACTAACTTGTCATCAAGATTCACACTTATTTCTAAGGTCAAAGTGTAACTGAACACAATGGTTTGCCTCTTGTTGAGGGCAAAGCAAAAAAGTACCACCAGGAAATAAAAGAGTGAAGAAAGTGTTATTATTTGCAGCAGGTAAGGAGAGCTCTGGAGACAACTGCCAATGCAAGAGGTTAGGGGATTTTTGGAAAGTCTCATGTATATTTATATTGCAAAGAAATGTAATCACATGTAGCGGCAGGCACATTCTTTAGCATGCCCAATTCAAGATCATGCTTCTTCATATGTTGTATGTTCAAAACTGGTGGACAGGAACATCTCCTGGGCAAAGAATTTAGCATTATAATCAGATTACAATGAGAAAAATTTGCTTTAGGTTACCCAAAAGAGTGACTCAGAGATTTTGGCTAGTATAAACTTGATCCTTGTGGTTTTCTCTGGAGGGCCTTATTTGCAACAAATAAACAAGTAAATAAAAACAATCCTTAGGGTGTAGTTGTCATTTATAGGGATAGCAGCTCTTCTCTTGAAAGTGCAGGTTTTTGTCCCTCCAAGTTTCTGCCTCACAGCTAACAAAATGACAAAATCCAGAACTGAGCATGGTGTAGATCTGGAACCCAAATTTACTTTTACATTCCTCAGTCATTAACCATCACACACTAGTAGCACCAGCATTGATTGGGTGTGAGTCCTACATGATGCCTTGAGGTATGAGCATTCTGAGTCTCAGCTGGTCTTTCATAAGGAGCAGCATGTCAGGGCAGTATTGAAATGGGAAGGCCACGTGACTCTGTAATCTATAGCTATCTGCCCAGGGATAGAAAGAATGGATAGTCTGTGGAGAGGCTGGAAAGCACTGAATATGTTGACTTTGAGGAATATTTATTTCCCTCATTCTAATGTATTGACGGTCATATTAAAGGAAGTATTAGCCCTGTCACAAATAGCCCATGGCTGAATTCACGGGAACAGCTGGGGAAGACAGAGTGTGAGTGTGATCTAATCCCTGTTGGGCTGGAGCCTCTGTATACTTTTAGGTGGGGATCACATTTTTGGTCCACAATACACTGCTAGATACTGGATGGTTTACCCTTGGAAAGTCACATCACTCATTAGGTGTTATGGTTTGGATCTTTAATATCCCCTGAAAAACTCATGTGTTGATGTAGGAATATTCAGAAGTGAAATTATTTGATTATGAGAGCTGTAATCTAATCAGTTGGTTAATCCATTTGATGCATTAATAATTTGAGTGGACTACTGGGTGATAACTTTAGGCAGGTGGGGCATCACTGGAGGAAGTAGGCCACTAAGGGTGTGCTCTTGAATTATAAATTGTCCCTGACTCCTCTTTTCCTTCCTCTCTCTCTGCTTCTTGACTGCCATCAGCTGAGCAGATTTCCTCCATGATGTTCTGCCTCATCTCAATCTCAGAGCAATGAAGTTAGCAGGCCAGTGACTGACCGAATCTCTGAAAACATGAGCTCAAAATAAACTCTAAGTTGATAATGTCAGGTATTTTGGTCACAGCCCTAGAAAGCTGCCTAACACACTAGGCCTCAGTTTCTCCATTTACACACCTAAAATGTTAAAAATTCTAATGGTGAGATTGTAGCCTTCCTTCTATCTCTAACCTTCCATGATTTTTTAAGTTATGATTTCAGCTGAGAATTAACCATGAAGTAAACACACTTGGGCACGAAGAAGATGGACTCAAGCCCTTGAAAGAATGTGGGCACCTTTTCAGTTCTGAGTTCTGCCTCAGGACAGTAGGAGGATGGCCTGGTCTTCCATGACAGCCATTGACCAGAACAGAGCAGACATTTGCTGCTTCCAAGCTGACTCCTGTCTCTCATGCTGACTGTCTTCAGGAGGCTGATGTGAGAGGAGGCAAGCTGAGGGACAGCCCTAAGGACACTTCACTGTGAAGTTGTTTGATGCCTGCATTTCTCTCCCTGTCTCTCTCTGGCATTGCCTGTCATTGGAATCTGACATAACAAAAACTACTAGCTCTGCTCAGAGTTGTAAAATTCTGTCCAGAACCTGGAGGGAGCTGAGATTTTGGAAGAAGAGAGTCATTTGGGCCAAAGGATGCCTGGGTAAGCCTTTGGGAAGTGTTGCCTCTCTCCAGCCTTGCAGAACTCATGGATTATAGGTGGCATCAGAGCTTCTCTCTGTTGGGAAACAAGGATTAGAAGTTTTCTGTAGAGTTTTTGGGTTCATTAAGAGGGTGGAAGGGTTCAGTCATTGAGTGCAATTGTGCGTGTGTGGATTCGTACAATTTTTCATCTGTCCACTTCCATTTTGACCCTGAGGAGAAGGGCACAACTAAATGTTCAAGAACTTTGATTTTTCATTCAAACATATCTGGGTATAGAGCCTATCTCTTGTTTTGACAGGCTGTGTGGTTTGGAGAAAATTATTAAACGTTTCTGTGGCTTGTTTTTCTTAAATGAGAAATGGGATACTAGTAGTACCTCCTCATAGACTAGCTGTGTGAGGATGAAATTAGGTGTGTTATGTAAGCCAGGCATGGTGACACACGCCAATAATCCCAGCAACTTGGGAGGCTGAGGCAGGAGGAGAGCAAATTCCAGGTTAGTCTCAGCAACTTAGCAAAACTCGTGCCTCAAAACACACACACACACACACACACACACACACACACACACACCCATATGGCTGAGGATGTGGCTCAGTGGAAAGCACCCTGAAATCACCAGGAAAAAAATAATAAACCAAAAAACAGTGAGTTGCATAAACTAGTGCACGGCCTGCCTGGTAGGACATACCCACAGAAGCAAAAGTCATTATCCATCCACCACTTGTTTACACTTATTTTGGACTGTTGCCTGCCACCAATTATTCACCATAAACTATTTATTTATTCCCACTGAATTTTAAATTTTTGTTCTCTCCTGCCTATTTTAATTTTTTCATTCATTTATTATGTTTCTATTGATCTTAATACTTTTGGTCTAGCTATTTTTTCTTTATTAAGATGCCTGTTCTTCAAAATCAATTATGGGCGTAATATCCACCTATCTACTTATTAATCATCTATTATCTATCACCTGTTTATCATCTATCATTTATCTCTCCTATATCTATTTCTCATGTATCTATCTCTGTCAGTCAACATCTGTTATAAACAGGTTCATTAGTAGGAGAATACACATATTTCAGATAGATCCATCAGTTCTGCCTTCATGCAGATGAAACCTCATTTTCAAAGAAACACTATACTAGTGATCATGGCATGAAGGATAACCAACCTGCAGTGGGCCATGGAAGTAAGTTTATGGGAGAATCAGGCTTTTCGAGTCAGAAAAACACAGCACAGGTGTTTTATCCTGATGCCTGAGACCAAGATTGAACTCCATAAGGGTATGATGAGCTGGAGAGTGTCCTTCCTCTGCAGGATAGAAGGCCCCAGTTTTAGATGGGAGCCCCTCCTGCTGCCTGTGCCATTGAAATTGTGACAGCACTGACAGAGCTGGAGACCCACATAGAACACCACCCTGCCGTGCACCGCGGGCACATATAACCCATGGGCTTTTCTTTAACAAGTAACATTCTCCTTGGGGGCTTTTCCACATTGCCACCACAACTTTGTCTGTGGTATCTGTTTTATCAGGACTTTTTTGTTTCTCTTTTTAGTAAAAAGGTTTTCTTCTACTTTTCCTGCCTTGACCAGAGTCATGGTGCCAACAGTCACTCATTCTTCTCTCCAGCATATTATGCTCCTCCCCTGAGACTCACAGGGCCATGCTGAGGTCCAAGCAAAAGGGTGAGGTGTCCAGATCCCTTCTCTACCAAGTTACCCTTCTGGTCTGGGTCCTGACTTTCCTGCTAAGCATCTCCTCAGGCCCGGCATTTTTCCATCACATGTAATGTGGAGTTGTTCTCTGAGGTACATGGATGGTCCACTCTTTCCCACACTTTTGAATGCACTTGACCCCTTCTCCCCACCTGGCTATCTCAGTGGGACCCAAGTTGCAGGAAGAGACTAGGAGACAGATCTTCCTCCCAGCAGAAGGAAGACACAAGGAACAGGCAAGAGGAGTGGTGTTGGAGACTCAGGTAGAGTCTAGTTCCCCACAGGAGGGGCAGCGGATCAGGAAACCTGACATCTGTGCTGTACCACCCTTAGCAGTCACTGGTTGGTTCTCTTTGTGTCTTGGTGTCCTGATCTGTGCCAAAAGGAGCTGGCACTCAGTTGTTGCTGGGGTGCAGGATTCAGACTTTAGTCTGCATGAGTAGGGATTGCCTAGTTTAGCACCAGAAGGAGACAGAATGACTTCACACAACTGGCGTAGGTGCACTCATACATTCCCACCATATATATGTATGTGTGTGTATATTTGTAAGGATGTAACTCAGTGGAAAGCACCCTGAGTGTTAGCAAGACCTTCAGGAACACGGCACTGAAGGAAGGTCAAAGGTTTGAGAGGGTAGAAGGCAATTCTTGCAAGCACCACACGTATGAGAAGCGGTGGGCTCACATGCCACAGACAGGCACAGGCATACAACACACCTACCTCATGCATGCCACCCATCAGCCCCCAGGATCAAGGCCATGGAGCAGGTATACAGGAAGCACACACCTGAGCACACAAAGGGATTCAAATGGAAAGGCTACACCTTTCCTCCTCCTGATTTATCAGTTTGTTCATGGTGACAGCCCTCAGCCAGGATCTCCTTTATCAGTGTCTGTACTTCTCAGATGGATGTTCACTTCCCTCATACTATCTTTATATGTCAGTAAATGTCAGGTCCACATACAAGGCTCTTATCTGGATGCAAGAGATAACTGTGCATGTGAGAGAGTGAGCATGTGTTTTCCTGTGTGTATGTGTGTGGGAGAATCATTCTGCATGTTTGTGTTTGTTAGTATGTTAAGTGTGCATCTGGGTGCCAATGTGTATATAATGAATGATATGCAGGAGT
The DNA here is from genome assembly GCA_020662805.1 of Glaucomys volans. Lineage (NCBI taxonomy): Eukaryota > Metazoa > Chordata > Mammalia > Rodentia > Sciuridae > Glaucomys > Glaucomys volans. The sequence goes on along the minus strand of JAJEJO010041825.1, from coordinate 1,602 downwards.
GAGTGTCAGTATGTACAAGTCTGTGTATCTGGTCTATGGGTTACTGTGTGTGTCTGTATGTATCTGTGTGTTCATGTCTTCATGTGTCTCTGTGTATCTGTGCATGAGTGTGTCACTGCAAGCTTTGCTCACACTGGAATCTGCAGAATCCCCACGTGGAGGTGGTGCTCAGAATGGGATGTTGGTTCTGTTTTAGTGACCCAGCAGGCCATCCCACCTTATAATCTTGCTGATGGAATCTTGAAACCCTGGTGTAGGGAATCTGAACAGAATGAGAACATTTTTTTTTTCCAAGAAGGGATTCAGGAGCTGTCTATGTGTCCTTGAATTAATCAGATAGAATTAGCAGCTAGGTGATGGGTACAATAATATTTGAATCTTCCTCTTGGAACATACATGCCCAAGGAGGATACCAACTTGCCTTTACACGGTCGGTGTGATGGTCCTTATTACTCTCTTCTCCCTGCCCCAACCTGTCATGTGATGCACCTGGGCCTGCCTGCTTGCAAGTACTTTTAGTGCAAAGTCAAGAGACAGTCTTGTGCACCCATCATCCAGAGGAAATTAGAGTCTCACACTAGAGCCAAACCATCCCCTAATACTACCAGGACATGGGCAGGGCAGCCACCTTTGCAGAGAGGAGGGAAGTGACTATGTTGCACATTTGCTTGGGTCTGGGTTGCTGTCACGAGGGTGTGAGACAAGGGTGGTGTGATGTCCGGTTGGCACTGAGGCCCCAAGATTTGACTTTGAGGGATTTTAGAAAAATATGAGTCACGTAGGCCTGGCTTAACTTCAGCCACTGTCACTCCCCTCTCTGACCTTGGATACATTGCTTAGGCCCTCTGACCATAGGTTCCACATCTGCTAAAGAATTTCTGTTATGGGAATTAAGTGAGATAAGGAATGTAGAAGATAACTCTGGGGCCTGACATAGTATAGAGTCACAGCAGGAGGCGATTGACATTCTCTGTGCATGATGGAGGCAAGCCACATGAGCTCACCAGGAACAATCTTCTCAGAAAAAGCAGAATCAGTTTGCAGCCTCTCGGGATTAGCAAACCCCAAACCCCCACAGGAAGTTTTGTTTGCAGGAAAAAAGTAGAGGAACATGAGTTTTGGGGAGCTTAGTACAGGACCAGTGGTGCTTTAAATGTTCCAAAAACAAGGATTATTATTGGTTCCTTGGCTGTACACTTCAAGCCTGTTTCTCTTTCCTTCCACATTGTGTTTCCAGTCAACACTGTCACTCATCTTTGTAGGTGAGGCTCAAATGTGTGTGCTGGGTGAGGAACTGCACCAAGTGGTTTTTATGGTTTGGATCTGGAATATCTCCCAAAAGTTCATGTGTTGAAGGCTTGTTTCCCAGTGCAGCTATGTCCAGAGATGGGGCTTTGGGGAAGTAATTGGATCATGGTAGCTCTGACCTCATCAGTGGTTTCATCCATTGATAACTGAATGGGCTACAGAGAGTCAGTGAAAGCTCTAAGCATTGGGCATGGTTGGAAAAAGTAGGTCACTCAGGGCATGTCTTTGGGACTAAATCTTATTCCTGCATATTTCTCTCTCTCTCTCTCTCTCTCTCTCTCTCTCTCTCTCTCT
>JAJEJO010041797.1:0-10671 GCA_020662805.1 Glaucomys volans | reverse complement strand
GGTGTCCTTTTAAAATTAACTAACTTCTGGACCTTATTTTGGATTTAGTAACAGTTCATTTCTGTGTCTTGTATATCTCCCTGTTTTTTGTTGTTGTTGTTGTTGTTGTTGTTGTTAGTATTAGACTTCATCAGCTGAGTGGTGTGAGTGCTTAACAGTGGTTTCCAGTCTTGGCAGTGAGTTGTCCTTCTGACCTTTCTTGCTACAGAAAGTGAGGACCATGTGTGTCTCTCACAGTTGTAGAAGAGTTGCGTCACTATGCAAAGCTATTTTGTAAGCTGTTATTCTAGTGACTACTAATAATTATTTGACACAAGACATTATTTGATGGCTCTCTCCATCCTCTTCACCACTTTTTTGGCTTCCTTAGTTGTTGAGAATTGATTCCTGCTTTAGGCATTTATTCCTATTCCTGACTTTTTCTCTAGAGAATGGTTTAGACGATAATGTAGGCTACATCCCCAGTCAGAACAAGAAAAGGAAAAGGAAGTGTGCATTGACTTAAAAAAACCTGACGAAACTTGATTCCTATAGAAGGAATACATATATTAAAATGGGTATGAATACATTTGATTTGAACATCATATTTCATTGGTGTATATGGTGTGTTTTAGCATATTGATATTTGATATCTATTAATGTTTTAGAATCTTTCATTGAAGAAATACGCATCAAATATGTTTAAATGAAAATACTTCTACTTTTAAAACTTTATACTAGATATTTGAAATATACTACATATTTCAAATATCTAGTATATTCGGCAATATAATAAATGCCGAATTATTTTTATACACAGACTATTAGTCCTGGATAACAGTGTGTTAACATCTTTCTGATTTCTAAGAATTTTACTTCCTACATCTGGTTTACCTTATGGGCATAAAGAAATGAAAGCAGTGCAGCTTAGGAAATGAAGTGAGATGAGTGTAATTTCTGTGACCTTTTCAATTGATAATTGTTTTCTGTTGCTACTGTCAAATTTATTTCAGCTATCTGCAAAGATGTTTTTGGTTACAGGTTAACAGAAAACTTAAATATATACAAACAGTAAGGGATTTTTTTTTTCTCGTATAAAAAGAGGTCCCAAGACAGAACAACCCCACAGTTAGCTAATTAGCAATTCAGTGATGGTGACAGCCTAGGTTCTTTCTGCCTTTCTGCTTTGTCATCCTTTGTGTGGTAGGTTTGTCCTCATGGTAGCAAAATACAGCCATCCACATAGAATGATACCTAGAGACAGGAAAAAAGGGGACACTTCTTATGTCCTTTTTAGAACCGTGAGTATTTCCCCAGATAAGTCCATTGGAATTCCTCCTGTTTTGACTAACCAGCATTGGATCACAGGCTTGAGCTCATGCCAGTCCCTGGCAAAGGGCATGTTGCCACCATAGCATCAGGTCCAGTTTTCTGTGGTGGGGACAGACCAGCCTTCTAGAGAAGCAGAGCTCTGTGGAAGAGGAAAATTCCTGAACAAGTGGGGGGGGGCGGGGGGGGGGGGTTCTCTGTTAGGAAGAGTGAGTATCCATTTGTCGGGGTGGGTGAGGTATGGGAGTTGGAGTGGAGTCAACAGTGTCTCCTCCATGCTGCTCTCACTTTTGGGTTTGAAATGCTTTGGAGAATACCTATGGGGATGAATCATCAATTATGATAAATTTTTGAATATATGTATATTTTTAGGGAGAATAAAAAATTAAATAGTAAAACTTGTATATACAGCAGAACTATAATAGTATTTAAGAAACAAAGCTATCAATGAAGCTAAAAGGTGAGTTTGTTTTATTTCTTGAAAATAAGGATAGGCCCTAACTTGCCTGTGAAAGTATACCCAGTTTCTAGTTTTCATTTCCTTCTGAAGGGCAAGGGTAATAGTGCTTAGGCACAGGGTACATGCTCCAGGGGAAGCTGTTGGCCCTGGAGAGAACTGAAAGTTGGTCACTGATTTAACAGTGTGGTGCTTCTTAGAGAGATAACAGAAAAAAATCTTGATTGGACTGGATGTTTCCATTGGGTGGGTAAGTTTAAAGTGTTTCTTTTATTATTACACATTGTAAATCACATATGTACAAAACTTATTCTTTCAGAGGCATTAAATATTTAATGCCAAAATTTTTAAAAAATCTTTTGCAGCTATAGCATGGCCTGGGCTCAGATAAATACTTTTAATTGAATCGAGGTTGATTCAATTAATTGAAACAATGAACAGTGGATGCTAAATTGGTAAATAGAGGGAAGACTTGAGTGACATCATAGTTAGTGACAAGGTGGTGGAGTTACTAAATTCAGGGACCAAATAGAGTTGAAGAGTTACTAAAGTTTAGGGTTCCACCAGGAGTGGGTAGGAAAGATAAGAAATGGCAGGTGGCAGCAGAATTAATTGTCTGAGATTTTATAGGTGGAGAGATTGTAAGTAATGATTGTGGGCATAATGGCAGGGATGGGGGCCCAGGCAGCTTCTTTAGAGATGAGGAAGTAAGGCATTATCCATATAAATGTCTAAATCATCATTATGTAGACTGTGCTAATAGGCAATTTATGTAGCCAGGTAAGGGAGAGGGAATGAGTATTTTGCCAGGAGCAAGAGGAGGATGTCCCATCATTTTTGTGGGGTAGGGTGGACTAGGGAAGGGTCTAGAATTATCTTGAATTTATTATTACTTAACTTCTGAATGACTTCAAGAGTAATTCCATATCAACCATGTCCAGTGATACTTATGCCTAAAAATGGATGCAGATTGAAAGTACAGTACTACTTTAAAGAATTTTTCTGAAATATGAAGTTTCATGGTTTTAGAAGAGTATACTTTTAGAATGGACCTTTGACATTCCTTATACTCTTGGTAATTAAGAGTCTCTTTGTGATCTCCATCAATTTTATTGAGAGGCAGGAGGAAATTATGGAACTAAGGATATATTTCATTTTTAAAAAAATACAATTTTGGCAGTTACTCATGTGATAGTTATACCTTAAGTTTAAGACTTGTTGCAGGCATAAAAATATACATGTGTTAATAGATATGATAGTGGTAATTCATTGCTGTTTTATAGAAAATAACTTATTAAATAGTAAAACATAACAATATAAATTTATTTATATATTGATAAGAGTAAAAATTTTACTACTGAGCTGCATGTTTATGCTTTCAGAATTTTAAAAATAAATAGATATGTTTATATAATAATGTTTAAATATTAGATAATTTTTGTGTGTGTGTGTGGTGCTAGGGATTGAACCCAGGACCTTGCGCATGCAAGGCAAGTACTCTACCAACTGAGCTCTATCCTTAGCCCAATATTAGATAATTTAAGAAAATGAATACTATTGGTAGTTTAAGGGATGAACATACATTTGTGGTGTCATTATCTTGAAAACGTTACTATTTATAAGGATTAATTACTGTAGAGTGGATCTTTATTGCTTGTTACCCTGTCTTATTACTTTATTTTATATCTAGGGTGGTTGTCCTGACCCCTTCTTCTTCTGATTTGGAAAATCTTTTTGTCCATTATCCTAAGAGGTTTTGCTCTGGGTGTTTTGTTTGTTTGTTTGTTTTAAATTACTTTATTGTTTGCTGTGACTTTCAGAACTTTCTTCTCAGTTTTAGAAAGGGATTAATTATCAAACCTTTCCATATGTCTAGATTCTGCTGATTGATAAATTCATTCAGTGTCAATGCCTTTGCTTTGCAGGTACTGGGACCTGGTGTACTCTGGGGGAGATGGAGGTCCACAAACAAGAGGGCCATAGGAGACCAGTGGGTGGGAGCCAGGCAAGGTGTCACTTGGCCTTCCAACTGACTTGCGGATGAATAGGGGTTATATAAGGGGACAGAAAGGACTCTGTGCCTCCTTTATGGCTCCTGCTATTCAGTCCTCTTCCCTCTGGGCTACTCACAGCACTTCTGTGACTAGGTCTCATGTTTTAGGTCTTTAGGGCTGGAAGATTTCATTTGATGTGATTTCTGCTTTGTACATTAGTATTCCTATCCACGGGAAGATGGTATATTTGCATATTGTCAATATAGGACCCGTTTTTAGAGTCTGGATATATTTGGATATAGGAACATTTTTTAGATGTAAATTTTCTTTAACAGTAATAAAGACGATAAGAGCATTGATTGGGCATTGAAGCACATTCATCCCCTGAACACCTCCTGTCTTATGATCATATCTACTGAGACTGGAAAGACTTCATTGTGTACATTTTACCTCCTTATCTAGATACCCTTGGTGTTTTCCTTTATTAGAGCTTTACTATATACATAGGTGGTACTCAGATGTGATGGCTGTGTTAGGAGGAGTCCCTGTCCTCACTTTGTCTCTGTTGACAGGAAGTTTGTGTCAGTGGACAGACTGTTACTTGGATCAATTTTTCTGCTTTTCCTTCTTGAATGGAGGTAACATTGTGGTTGTACTTGGGGGGGCACTCCCTTAAGGGCTTCCTGGCCCTCATGGGCTTTTTTTTTTTTTTTTTTTTTTTTTAACAATTTTCGTAACTTTTAAAAAAATCTTTATTTATTTATATGTGGTGCTGAGGATCGAACCCAGTGCCTCACACATGCTAGGCAAGTGCTCTGCCACTGAGCCACAACCCCAGCCTCGTGGGCTTTGAAGCAGTTTTGTGCTGAGTTTCTTCTTTTGCACCAATATTTCCACAATAATGTTTCATAACAAACCATCCCAAACCTTTGTAGCTTCCATGAGCCTCACAAGCATCTATTTTCCTCCCTCACTGTGTTGGGCCTATGCTGGCCTGGGTAGTTCTTCAGACTGCAGGTTGGATCCAGATTGTTGGGTTGGATCCAACTCTACTCCCAGAGTTTCCTTGTTCCCCTTGGGCCAACAGCTACCTACTCATGAAGCCATAAAATTCAATGACTCAGAAATTCATATATTTAATGAGACCATCCTGTATTAAATAGCACTTAATCCCAATACAACAGTAAACACTGCCATCAAAGATACCCACAAAACCAGTGGGATGATCCCTTTATCTCCTTCCACATATAATCCTTTTCAATGGCAATTCTACTGATTTTAAGTTTAAAGGATCATAACATAGCCTCACAAAAACCTGCTTCTACAGACCCCTAGAAAGCACAAAAGCAAGGGGAAACATCTTTGTCTCATTGAGTCCCAGTGCTTTGCTGCCAAGAGGAGGAAAGAGCTCATGCTCAGCTCACCCCTGGTGGGGAATGATCCTCCACCCACTCCACAAAGCCAGTAGAGACCCCAGCCCTGCCTGCACATCTGTGTATATATAAAGATGGGTGTTGCTAACTATTTCATACTTGAATTCCCTGGATAATGGCACTGGAGGCCTGATCATCAAAATCATAGGCTAGTGATAGGGAAAAGGATAAATGAAGAATTCAAAGTAAACTTGACACTTAATAAAAGTCATTTAGAAACAACAAAAACAAGAAAAATAATGAATTGCAATGAACTAGTTAGACACAAGACAGAAAAGAAAATGTTGTCAAGAATGAGTGTCATTAGTAATGCACCATTACTTAAAGGCTAATGTGATTCTGCTCTCACATTTAAACATCCTTCTACATTCCTTCCCTCCTTCCCTTTTGTGGTGATTTCTAAAAATGCCATGAATTATTCCTTCCCTCCATCTACACCCTTGGATGGTGCCTACCCACACTGATTTAGGGCTCATCTCCTGACTTGCTTTGGCTAAAAGGCACTTAGCAACATGGTATAGTGATGGCTGAGAATTATTCCACCTGACGAGGTAGCATTTGCCAGCAGCTGAGTGATTTTGAAAAACATCTAGCATTTATTTAATGCTGACTGGCAGACACTCTGATAAGCACTTTGCATATGCTTATTTTGTCATCATAGCAGTCCTGTGACATGGGAACCATTGTTAGCCTCATTTTTCAGATGAAATTGAGAAAGTTTTTAAATAACTTGTCCAAAGTCCTGCATTTGAACCCAGACAATATGTTCCAAATATTCCAATATGTTCCAGGCTGTTTTGCCCTCAGCCTTTGCTGTTGCCTTTTAATTAGAAATGGAGAAATAATTGTCCACTAGAGGTTTTAGATGGACAAAAGAATTCGAGAGGGTGGGTTTTTGTCTGGTAAATAGAAGATTGTCTTTGAGTATAATGGAAAATAATAGGTACAGTTTACTGGCTCTTGGTTGATGGTGAAGGAGAATGAATAATTAAAAATTTCTTTAAAAATGTGGGAATGACCCCTACCTCTGCAAGGCTGTCTGCCACTTGCTTCCCTGTGGTTAATTTGGATGTACTTCCTTGAGTTTTGTGATAGTAGTAAGGCATCATGCTTCCATCCCTGCTGGACTCTGAGAATCAAAGGCAGTTTTCAGCCTGGCTCTGGAGCCTGCCCTTGTCCTGCCCTTGTCCTCTCACCCTCCCTCTTTTCACCAGCACCTGAGGCTATGGAGAGTGTGTATAAACTGCTGCTTCCCTAATCTGGCTTCTTATCTTGGACTTTTCTCCTCCTGTTCCTTATCCTCTGGTTCCCATAGAGATAATTTATTTCTTTTAAATTCCTGGTCTGATTTCTAGTTTTGACTTATTCCCATTTGTCTGAGACCTTTGTACAGCTCAGGTTTGGAGTCAGAAGCCCCAGGCAGGAGTTCTGCCCGTGTCCTAACTGGCTATGATACCTTAGGCAGGTTACGAGAGATCCTGATCCTTGTATTTTTTTCTCTTGAGCATTCTTGCCCAATCTACTTCACAACGTTGTGGGTATGAGTGATATAAATTCATGAAAGTGTCTTTTAAAGCATACAACAGACATAGATGTATGATGTTAATAATATTCCCAGCCCCCCTGTGTAGTGTCATCCATTGCCTTGGTCTTCTGCCTGAGCTTTTAGCCATGGGGCTTTTACTGTTGCTTGCTTATTCACCTGGGCACCTTGAGTCTTATTCTCTTTGAATTTCTTAGCACTTGCACTAGAATGCTAGACTTTGGCTTGAACATCTGGCTACTGCTGTTGCTTGGTAATACTGTTTTTGAGATGGGAAAGCTCACTGCCATGGGTAGGAGCTCAATAAAGGTTTGAATGAATGGGTCAAGAATGTCTGTCTAAAGGAAGTTTGGGTTATAGTCTTTTATTTCTGAGCAAAGCCATGCTTAATCTCTCTCTGCATCTTGAAGTTAGCCTTGCTAAAACTCAGCCTTTTGATTTCTTTATAGTGTTCATTTTGCAGGATGTTAAATTCCAGTGTCTGTGGTTGCCTCCCTCAAGACCTATGCTTACTCTATAAATATTCTTTTGATGAGTCTTTGAAGCAACAAATGAGTCAAGAATTGATTCAAGATTTTGAGTTACAGATGTGAAACATTTGATATTTATTCTTTGTTTATTCCTTTTACAAATAGGTGCTGGGTGTCTTTTATGCACCATTTTTGTCCTTGGGACTGGAGGTAGGGTAGTAAACAAAACAGATAGGATTACTGCCCTCATGCAGTTTACATTCTAGTGGGTATGCTAAACAAAGCAGAAGTAAACAATCAAGTGGGATAATTTTAACTACTCTTAAGTGCTATAGGGGGAGTTGTGTGAGGACTCCCTGAGAAATCAAGATCCCTCAACTTGTATAGATGAACTGAGTATATTACCAATGTTATACTTCTAGCTTCAATTGTGTATTGGGTTACCTTGAATGAATTTACTTGTCCTACTAGTAGTAAGTGCTTTTTTCTTTCTCCTCTGTCTCCTCTTTTCTTTTCCTTCTGTGCCTTGCCCACCCCTTACCCTTCCCTCCCTCCCCCCTCCCTCACTCCCTTCCTTCTTTCCTTCCTTCCTTCTTTCTTTTTGCTAGGGATCAAATCCAGAGCCTCATGAATGCTGGCATGCACTTTATCACTGAGCTATGTCCCTAACCCATAGTGAATGGTTTAATCTCAGAACTATCTATGTCTTATCCATAAGAAAGGTTTTGGATTGCTGAGGGAGAACATGCATGGTACTTGGACTTTTGGCTTCATGAGATCATCATCAATATGAAGGCTCCTCAAAGTTCTTGAGAAGCCTCTTTGTTCAGGTTGCTGATATTTCCAGTGTCTCGGGGCACCAAAGGAAGAAAAGATAGGGAGTTGTTGATCACCCAATAATCTTTCTGTACCATCCTGTTGCGTCAGTGTATCCACATTCCCCATATTTGAGAAATTATTTGCTCACTTAGGGCCTCTGTGTCTGAGACCCATTAATTGCAGGGCCTACCAAGCAAGAAGGCAGAGTAGAAGATGAAAAGTAAAGAGTGATACATGAGTATATCTGGATTTCTTTGGGGAGGTGACATGTGATCCAGTTTCTAAAGGATGAGACTGAGCCACCTGTATGAAGATCTGGGGATTGGGGCAGTATCCCTGAGGATCCCCAAATGGGGAACATGTTAGGGAACTTTGGGGTCACAGAAAGAGTGGCTAGAGTATAGGATGTGAAAGGAAGAGTGTTACACAATGAAGTTGATTCAGTACGAAAAGTCTTTCAGGGCCTTGTAGTTTGGATTTTATTTTAAGGAGTGTAATGAAGGCTGTTAGATGGGTTCAAGTAGAGGAGTGATCTGACTTGATCGATTAAATTTTTAAGCTGCCTACTGTAGCGAATGGGAGAATGGTAGAGGCAGGGAGCCTAGGCAGTGGGTGGTGGTTACAGCCCCTGAGCAGATTTCTGGCAATGTAGACCAAGCAGAGCCTTGGAGGGCAGAAGTAGCTCAGGGCTGGAACACATGTTGAATGTGAGCTGATAGGGGAGAGTGATGTATTGGAGATGGTTGATGAAGGAGTGAACCCAGAGAATGCTAGACTTTGGCTTGAACATCTGGCTACTGCTGTTGCTTGGTAATACTGTTGTTGAGATGGGAAAGCCTGACCGACTTGGAACTGGATCTGATGGAGAGGACTTCCCTTTGGCAGTATTTAATTTGAAAGGCCTTTTAGATCTCACGTGATGCATTGGCTGTGAGAGTAGGGTTCACAGGGGGAGATGTCAGGGCTGCAAATCAAAATTGGGAATCCTCAGCAGAGGAATTTAATTCTTGATAACCTTCAGGATTTGAGGGTTAGGCTGTTCCTTTCCTATTATAAGCTTACAGTTTGTAGTCATAGGTCGTTTCTTTTATTCAACTGATTAAAGAAAATATTGAACTAAATATTGTGCTAGATGCAGGGAATGTGAGGATGGGAACTATACCTAACAAAGAAAACAGATGATTCAATCAGAATTAAGACAGGAATTTAATCAGTATTCCATTGGAAATGAAGTAAAGTATGACATGTTCCAAAACAGTGGAAGAACCCAGTGGAGATCACACAGCAAAGATGCAGAACTAGTCTGGGTGTGGGATAGCAATAATTCAGCTGACCAGTGAGGGTGAATGGGAGCTAACTGGGTTTACTGTGTTTCCAGCAGAGAAAACAGTTAGTGGCAGATGGACTAGCAGTTTGCACTGGAATTAAAATACACAAAATCCCATCCTTGGAACTGGCAGATTCTGCAGAGGGACTCAAAGATACCTTGGCAAGCTTGTGTAGCTCATGAGAATGATAATGTTCATGTGGGTTGGTAATGCTGGCTTCATAGTTACCTGCTTCCACACAGGTAAATTTGTTAGTTGCCAGCTATTTTTACTGCTATGTTCTCAGTGTTATTTTGGTGCAGTAAATATAACATAAAATTGGCAGATTATATTACTTGCTAATGTGTGTGAGTTCAAATAAGCAGGGAAGATTTTTGCATGGAAGCCTCTACCATGGTAACCAAAGAAAAGTAGATTTTGTAGATCTATCTGCATTATTGTTAATTTTATAGAATTTGAACATAGTAATGGGTATGTTTCCCATTATATATATTCACAATATATTCAGTTGTGAATATATATATTCAAAATTTTAGAACTGCAAAAGCAACACCACTATTACAGATTGAATGCACACATTTTTTTTTCTTGAGTAATACTTGTAGAATTTTAAGGAGGCTCTTTTAATTTTCCTTAGGTTACTAGTTTATTCTTTCAAAGTGCTAGCTAACACATGGCAGCTCCCACAGTACCTGAGTAGTAGTGGGGACCGGTCACCTAGAAACAGGAGGGAAGGTGGAGCATGTGGGCCCAGATGAGCATGACTGGGTGGATGTGGTAGGGAGCATGTGCTGGTTCACTTGAGTTGATTACTCTTTTCATGTCCAGAGAGTTCTGTTGGGAGGGAGGAGAGATTGGTCCTTGCAAGACCTCCACAGGCAACATTGTTTCCAGGGGTACAAACCCATCCCTCTTTAAGGCCTATGTCAAAAGCTACCTCTTCCACAAATCTCTCCACATCCCCATCCCTTAATAGGAAGTCATCTTGTCCCTCCTCCAGACCCACCTACCTCCTTCACCTCTGACCTTCTAGCTGGCCTGTGAGTGCTGTGCCCACATCAGTTCTTACCTCCTGAGTCAGCCTCACAGTCTCCCACCTGTCTGTGTGGTGGTTGGCACCCCAGATACAATTCAGAACTCTCTTAGGTGGAGAATAAACAAATGGGAATTCTGTTTTGTTTTGCCTTGTAAGGGGATAAGACTAGCTTTCCTTCATTTCTGAAAAGGTTGTTTCTGAATTCTGATAATTGTGTAAATGAAAATTTTTCTTTTCAGATAATGTGGATGCAAGTGATCTTAAGCAGTTTTTTGAGACCAAC
>JAJEJO010041780.1:0-32243 GCA_020662805.1 Glaucomys volans | reverse complement strand
TTTTTTTTTTTTTTCTCAGAACTTCTGTCTCTTTACTGAAGTGATTTTTTGCTTCCTGCAATTGCTCTATTAGCTGATTCTTCATAGCGTGAATCTGCCTTCTCGTCACATCATTCTCTTCTCGAATCATTTTAATTTTGAACATTCTGAACTCCCTTTCTGTCATTTCTTCTACCATGCTGTCTTTGGGTTCTCTTGATATATCATCTAGGTTTAATTGGGACATTTTCTTCCCCTTTTTTTTTCATGGTGCTCTTGTATCTTCCCCTCTAGTAGTGGGAATCCGAGGGATTACAATTTCCCTGTGAAGACTTAAAGTGTCCCTGCAGATTTCCAGTAACTCACCTGTTGCTTGAGAGGTGCTTGATCACGCAGTGACCCAAGAAAGGTGCTGTCCCACTACCTCCAGGTTGGGAATGATCAATGCTTCTGGGCAGAGGCAGCTTGCTGGCTGGCGCAGACCCAGGTCGGTGACTCCAAAGCAGCTGCAGGGTCCTGCGCTCCCGGGTGGTAGCTGCCCGTGGCCGGGCCGAGCCCAGCCCGGCAGAGTTGGTTCCGGAGCGGCGACTGGGGACCCCTTATATGTGTTTTGAATATAAAATCTCATTGAGAGCCATATTCCTGCTGTTTGAATCCCGAGCAAGTAGGAATCCACGGAGCAAGTAGGAATGCAGCCTTCCTCTAGCCCACCATCTTGAATCCCTGTCCCTTTTTGATTCTATTTGCCTCCTTAGCTGTTTTCCTTTGAGCCACTTTCTTTTGCAGTTAGTTTTCTTGGATTCCAGTAACAAAAGGCCTGATTGATAAGCATCTCTATGACAAGGAACCATAATTGCTCCCCTGAAAGTCAGTCTCACAGAGCAGATCAGCCCATGCAGATGCTGCCCCACTACATGGGAACAGTAGTTCTTCAGTAGAACAGTAGAACTTCATTATCTTATAATGAAGTCAAGGCTGAACCCCAAGCGGAAGCAGTTCTCTCATGACAGACACTGAATCACCACCTTCAAGCCAGGAGGGACCTTCCTAGAGCTTCACAGAACAAGTCCTGAGATCACGGTCAACTGGACCATGACTGATCAGGATGATTTAACTCTATGCAATACCCCAGCCATACAAGCCCCAATGCTACTATCCAGGCGTGTGGGATTCATTGTCTCCTTTCAGCACAGAATTGAAGAACAGGACACAGAGATAGCAAGCAAGAAGTAGGTTTACTAAAAAAGCAACAGAGATACAGAGATAGACTTCTCCTGATAGAAGGGGCCCCAGAGCTGGGGATCTGATGGGGGAGTTGGGGCTTGCTGTTTTTAAAGTCTCTGTAATATCCTCCTTTCCTTATCTCCTCCCCTGTCTACACTCTGCTCACTATTATTGATTGGTGTCCCCTTTGTCACATGTCTTAGTTTTTCTTTTGGGTCTCCCACTTAGGAGTGTAAGTATGGAAGTGACTGTGTGATTGGGTCCCCCGCTTGTGTCCACCAGCACTTTTGTCAACCAGGAAGATGACCTCATCAGAAGACCTTCTTTATGCTCCTTTGTTCTGGCTCTGCCCCCAGCCTCCTCACCTGCCATCTTGACTTGTCTGCCTAAGCCCTTCTATCTCACCCAGACATTGCTTTTGTTCTTCTTTTCTATAAAACCTCAACGTTGCTGCCAGTCCCTTTAGGACAGAGCTCCCATCACTATGCCACTATGTGTGCTTGTCCTGGCATGGCCACACTGATTAAACTCCTTTCCTGCCCTTGAAACTGCTCTTCTCGTGGGCATACGGGTAAGGGTGGTGACCCTGGCTTAGACCTCTGGAGCCAGAGCCCTTGTCCTGGGATGCCTGTGACACTGGCTCCAGGTCAGGCCTTTGGAGCATTTTCAGCTTCCATTTTCAGTGTGAGATAATAATTAACTGTAGGATGTTGGGATGGAGAAAATAGCTTAAAACAAACAAATAAACAAACAAAAGAAAAAAACAGGTTACCAGGAAATGCCTAGGGACCGAGGAAAAAAAATAAAATCAAAAAACAAATAATATGGGGCCTCTTTAAAAATTTATAATCTTGAATGCGCCCTGCTGTACCTTTCTGGGGGGTCTACTTACATCACCCTCTCTTGTTATAGTCTAACAAGGGAAACCACACTTTTACTTTATTGAAAAGTTCAAACCTTTTCCTTCATTGTATCCTTCTATACCTAGTATAATGATAATCTACATTAAAAATACCATGTTCTGTACCTTTTGCTTTATGCCACTTAATGGTACACTCAAGGTTCTAGGTCCTCAGCCAGATACCAGCCCAGTTATAGCTATGATACAAGTAGGTAGACAAGAGCAGCCTTGAGCAACAGCTCAGGGCCCTTCCTTTACAGCATTTCCCTAGGGATGAGCCTAGTAAAAGGAGCAATGCACTCCACTTCAGAGCCATTGGACTGCTGCTTAAGCACATATCTACCGAACCCATTAAGTCCTAAGTTTTCAATTCTGCAAATATTTCAACAAAACTGACACACGGGTACACTAAAATGGATTGGAAATCATAATCTAGATCTTACACATATTATTATGTTAATTAAAATTAATATTAAGTTATATTCTAATTATCATTGTTTGACTGTGTTATATAATTACATATTATTTGCTATACTTAAGTTTCTTGTTTTGGGCTTTTTTTTTTTTAATCATGCTGGGGATTGAACTCAGGGCCCTGGACCACTGAGTCACATCCCCAGCCCTATTTTGTATTTTATTTAGAGACAGGGTCTCACTGAGTTGCTTAGCACCTTGCTTTTGCTGAGGCTGGATTTGAACTGGAGATCCTCCTGCCTCAGCCTTCTGAGCGGCTGGGATTGTAGGCGAGCACCACTGAGCCCAGCTATCTTAAGTTTTTATAGATGTTACACATCTGGGATAGATGTTACACATCTGGGATGATGGGATAAAATGGTTTAAATTATCTATTGATGTTAATGTCAAGACATTACAATCCTGACAGGGAATTAGAGGCCTCAAGGCACTGTCAGATGGTTGTTTTAACTTATAAATAGAAAGGAAAAGGAAGATAAAAGTTGGATTTTAAATTCTGAAAGTAAGTCAATTCACTGAAGTGCTGTAGACCTCCACATTGCAGAAGGGCTCTGGAATGTGAGATAGTCTAGATAGTCATAAGTAGGTGAACAGGGTAAAGGACAATGAAGGACTATAACTTACAGGGAGAATATTAGACATATGCATTAGAGAAAATCCAGGAGTTACAGGACTGAAAACACAGGCAACCTTATCAAGTAGGAAAGAATCTGGAAAATGGAAACCAGAAGGTCCTCTGTTCACCCACCATAGATAATTATAAGCTCTTAAGGGAACCATTACTTCAAGACAATGTCACAAGTACCCTTTATAACCAGATTAGCATGAAAAGCATGCTGCAGGCTGGGGTTGTAGCTCAGTGGTAGAGCTACCAATCTCCAGTATCACCAAAATAAATAAATAAAATCACAGTTAAGCCCTATAATAAATACAGTGAAAAAATATTGATTAGGCATTAATAATAATTAACCTAGAGAGTCAGAATAGTAGAGATTGGAGCCTTGGTCCTTGCATCATAGCTCAAAAGGTTACGTTCTGAGAGCTCACCATGCTCAGTTTCAATAGTCACAAAGGTCTTTGGTTCAAGGTAAACTTTTTATTGAAGTAAATATGCATATGAATAAAAATGTAGAAAATCTCAGCAGACATCTTGATGTATATTTACAATGTGAACACACCCAGAACATATGTGTGTGTGTGTGTGTGTGTGTGTATGTGTATATATATAAATATACACACAAATGATTTTTATGGTACTTGGGATTGGACCCAGGGTTGCTCTTCTAACATTGAAATATATCCCCAGCCTTTTTTTTTTTTTTTTTTTCTGAGACAAGTTCTCACTAAATTGCTGAGACTGGCTTCAAACTTACTATCTGCCTGCCTTAGTCTTCAAAGTAGCTGAGATTACAGGCATGGCCCACCAAGTCTGGCCCAAGACAGTTTATGTGCCTCTTTTTGTGGGATCAGACCCTTGAGAATGCTAGGCAATCATTTTACCACTGAGCCACATCCCCAGATCTGCCACACAGATTTTTAATAAGAGTATTCACAATAATCCAGAAATTTCCCTCATCTTCCATCCTACTCATTATCCCTTCCAAAAGGTCACCACTATTCTAACTTTTATATATTAGTTTTTAATCACTTTTATGTAATTATGACTATTGTTATTATTGACCTTCCTGGGTTTAGGACCCAAGGCCTCATACATGCCTGCACTGGCTCATGCATCTGTGGCCCTCACAGGAAGGAGGGGAAGAAGGGTGCTCTCATGCACACTGTAGTAACAGCACACAGACATTCTCACTTATTGTTGACAACTTGTCCAATCCTGTTCTTTCTTGCTCACTAGTATGTCTCCTGCACACTAGTATGTCACAGACCTTTTACTGCAAGTTAATAATTAAATCAGTTCAATACTAATAATTATTTATGGCATTTTGCATTTATATATGAAGTGTTTATAGTACCTTCAAAGATATGTCCTTATTTTATTTCCTCCCTATCCTGTGAGAATATGGTCCAATACAGAACTAGCAAAGAAGTTAGTTTTCCTGTGCCAAATGGCAACTTCACCTTGTGGCATATGACCCGGAATCTTAGATCAAGACCTCTTAGTTCAGGTGTCTTTGTATCTGGAAACTTACATTTTTATAGCAGTTAGGTTAACTCTTTGACCAACAGGCAATTAAGAGAAAAATTATTTTTAAAATTTCTAAATGACTTATTTTTATATGGAATGCTTATTCTTTTCTTGATACTCAGAAATTATGATTTAAAAAATGTTGGCTGAGCAACAGATTTTGGTATATTTGCATAGTATATAAATAAAATTTCTTGGAAATGGGACACAAGTATAACTAAGACGCTGAGTTATACTTTATGTACACTTTGTACACCAGTCTAAAAATAATTTTATATAATATTTTAAATAATGTTGTACATTAAAGTTTCATGGTGTGAAATTTGCCATATCTGGCATGGCATTAATGACAAAAAAAGTTTCTGATTTTAGCAATTTCAGATTTCTATTACTATTAGCAGGTATTTTTCACATCAGTACAAAAGAATGCATAATGGTTAAATTATGGTGTATGGTATCATCTGTCAGTAAAAAATAATCTTTTTATCAGATGGGACACTCACTTTCCAATCTCCTGCCAGAAGATCTTCATACCACTAAACACCTTTTCCTGCTTGCTTACTTGCTTGCTTGCTCTTTTTCTCTTTTTTCTTTTTCCGAGTACCTGGGACTGTTCTGGGGCCTTGTATACGCTAGGCAAGTGCTCTATGAATGAACATCCCCAGCCTCTTTTATTTCTTATTTTGAGGCAGGGTCTCATTAAGTTGCATAGGTTCACCTGGAACTTAAAATCTTTCTGTATCAGTCACCAGAATAGCTGGAATTTCAGGCATGCACTACACACCCAGCAGACTTAACAACTTTTTCAAAACATTTGGTGCCTTTTTTTTCCCCTTCTGCTGGTGACAGAGCTCAGTGCCTTCAACACACTAGGCACTTCTCTGCCACCAAGCTACATACCAGTTTGCATATTTTCTAATTTCTTTATTTTTAACTTTATTTTGAGTGGGCTTATTATAAATATTCTAGAAAGGAATTTTTTAATTTTTTAACAAATTATTTAAAACTTGATGTCATCTAGTAAGTTTAATTCATTCAAGCTTCATGTTTTTGTCCAATTTTTATCACATTATTTTTTCCTTTTCTTATTCTTTCCTGTTATTTTTCCAATTTTCTTATTTTTTTTGGTTTGAAAATTTTATTTCTTTTTTATCTTGGTGATTTGAATGTTATATAGATTTGCTTCCACAATACCTAGTGTTTGTTTTTAATATTTAAACCTATACTTTTCAACAATATCAAGAATATCCATTAGCTATTTTGAAATGAAAAGCCACATATGGAAGGCAGCTTTGGTTGGTTTACATTCTGATTTTTTGGTGCTCTGTGTTTTAAAATGCTTTGATATGGCTTATTGTATGAAAAAAATGGAAACTCAGAGTAAGAAAATAGCTAAATAGCAGAATTGTGTTCACACAATATATGTGTGTCCTCCATGTGATATATTTTAATATTCTCCTTCCTTTTCTGGTCATCATGTAACATTGTCTATTTCATGAAGTAGCTATGTCCTTCAAAATTCATTTCAGTTAGAGAAAATGAGTGCCACCTTCCAAGTGCACTGTCTCCACTGGGGACTAAAAGAAAACTGTTATATTCCCATTGCATTTTATGATGTGGCAACTGTATACATATACATTTTTTAAATTTGACTTCACAAAAGTCCTAGATATTATGCTTATTTTCTAGGAAGAAAAAAAGAATTCAAACTCAGGAGAGTTAATAGCTGTCCAACACCCCAAGACACCAAGACCCACAATCATGAATCACAGAGGCAAAAATTTGTAATGGAGCAAAGCTGAAACTCTGGGCCAAATCATCTGACTCTAAATCCAGAGGTCATTTATCTGCTAACTACGTGGACTCGTTGTGTAACTGTTTACAGAACTGTGAAGAACTGTCAACCAAAGACATCTGGGATGGTCCAGGACCTGGTGCAAGAGAGGAAATGAGTTCATGTTTGCTAATGAAAAGTCAGTTATAAAATCATCCTTCAAATCCGAAAGGCATTGTTTCCCTGGCTTTCAGCACTTAGTGCTGCACAATCAGGGGACTCTATTGCTTCCCTTTTATATTCAACTTTATCCCAATTCTGAGACCTTTCCTGAAAAAGCATTGAGTTTTTACAATATCTATAGCCATTTCAAGAATGATCAGAGCTACATATTCTGTCACCAAGAAGGGTTTCACACACTCAGATGATTCCCAAGTTATTAGAACTCAAGTGCAATAGTGAGGGGGGCCATGACTGATGGATACCCAGGTACCAGGTCCACAGTGACATCTAGCATGTGCCACTATCAGATTTCCACAAAGAATGATGTAGTCTCATAACATCTCATTTGTCATCACTTTTTAGGTTAAACTCCACTCTGTTTTAATGACCACTTGTATGCTCCAATCCTTGTATTTAACAACTTTTGTGGAAAAATTATCACATTAAATCATGCAGTAATTATTACCATAAATGAATGACAATTATTATTGAGCTTTTGCTAATGAGTCTGGTGAGGATCAGAAGAGAATAATGACAGGCAAGCAAATGGCATTTAAGAAAATGTCGATGTATAGAATGTCTTGAGAATGTCTTTCACTTCCTCCCCAGTCTTTTCTGGGATGATCATCATGGAGGCAGTTATTTCATTTCTCTATACTGATTTCTAATTTTCTGGAAGTAGAAGTGGTTGACAAGTGCAGGCCCAGAATCTGCCAGAGAGAGATGATGACACACAGAGGCACTTCCTTCCCTCAAGAGTTCACTCTGAGGTTGTCACCAGACTCTGTTTTCAATTTTCCTCTCCTGAAATCTTAGTTCTCACAGCTACTCTCCAGCCTATCAAATAGGAAGGAAAGAACAGGCAATTTGACAAGGAATTCTCATTGCCATGATCCCTGCCTTGACTTGATCATTGCTGAAACTCGCATGGGTCCTGGAAGCTCAGGTTCTGGGCATGGCCTCCCCTCATGTGCCAGAAGAGAGAGGGATGCCCAATAGCTAACTGAGGGTTTTTAAAACTCTAATTATGTAGATGGCAATTTTATTCTAGTTTTATTGGAAGATGGTATAGTGTAAGTGAACCATTTAATGTTATCAATGTGATATCTGTATAATGTCTTATATTTCTAGAAAAATAATTTGCATCTAAGTCTTAGCCTTATTTAGTGACTAAAATTCCATATGAAAAAGCATTACAGCATTTTGAGTGTTATAAATATTAGAGGAGTAGAGGAAATGCTGAGGATGAAGGAATTCTTTGGGATGAAGGCCTTGGGAAGTCTGGATCCCTTTATAGAGCAAGATTCTCTGGTGAAGGTATCGCCCACAATGACAATGATTAGACACTGCTAGCAGTTAGCCGTGAAAGCAGTGTTATTATACTTATGCTGTAAGGATGTAAAAGACACCTAACCTGGATACTTCCAGGTATAGTTGTTTTAACTGTTCTTATTGCAATGCAGGTGATTGACTGAATTCCCAGCAACAGGCAGTGTGGTTCCTTTTTGGCAATATAGTCTGCAAAGTTCATTCATTCCATCATCACTTATGATTTCTTCCTGGCAGCCTGTGAGATTAGATTTTTTTCCTTTATACTTTACTATGTGGTGTAAGAGATATTAGAAATTCATGAATTTCATTTTTTCAGAAATTTCTGGAATTATCTGGATGTTGTGATCATTATGGTAGGTTGGAGAACACCATGAAATTCCCTACCCTATTCTAGAAGCATATCAATTACAGTCTGCTCTCCTGAGCAGTGTGGATCTTGACATGCCCAAAAAGAGAATCCAACAGTTCCTACTACATCTACTTGTGTTACAACATTTTTCTAATTTGAAAGATGAAACTTTTCTGACATAAATTGAAGAGGCCTCTACAGTAAGCCCTCAATTAACCACACTAATCATGAGAATAATACAGTAATTCTTATTGGGCTTTGGCATGTCATGTGATATATGGAGAAGTAAGGTATTTAATCCAGTTTTTGCTGATGATATTTAACTGTTAGTAAGAATTATGTTTTCCTGCACATGTGAAGTTGTGGCAAGAAGTAACAACTTAAAAATATCTTTGGTGACAGAGCAACCTAATGCACTTCAGAATTTCTTAAGAAGTATAAGTGGCAAGAGGTTAGAGAAGATGAACTATATTTACTTCTATTACAAGTGTTATGTATATTAAAAGTAAATTAAAATATATAATGTGTCTTTTAGCCTCATCAATACATGCATTATATTCTCTTACCATGCTTTTGTTAAGATTTATACCTGAAGTTCTAAGAGCCAAAGATTTATTCCAGAGAATTAAATTGAAGTTATGTCCATTAGAGCTCTCTGTTTAAGGTGCAGGATATCATAAGGCAGAGTTATATACTCAAGATTATGGTCCTTTTTTGTATATCAAGCCTGCTATTTTAGTACTTGTTCAATTTCTTTTCCTGTATCTGAATCACTTAACCATTATCTTAATCAATTCCATCCAGAAGTCTCTGTATAAAAATTACTTTCAATAGTATATCTTCTTTCAGCAATAACAGAGGATCCTTTGCTAAGTCTTGATAGACATTTAAGCATGTAACATCATGCTCAATTGTTACATGCCTGAGTTTTGATTGACATAGCTGTGCCATCGATTATTCTATGTCCCTACTTCTCACCATGCTGCCTCAGAAATCTCACTAAGTGACGTGTTACCTATGAGCATTCACTCTTCCATTAGCCTTCCTCCTGACAATTACTCTTTCTCTTGCCTCACTCACAAAAATTCATTTGGCCATTGTGAAGCATTTACCTTGAGTTATTATCAAACGATTTCTCATTAGTATTAGTTATGAAAAAACATTATTCATTTGTGAGTGAAAGGACACTTATGGAATTTTAAAAAGGAGAACTTGGACATATATTGCATATAATAACTAATAATAGCAGCAATAAGAATAATCTTCATCATAATGACTCACACTTTAGAAGCTACTGTTTCAAGTGTATTTCACAAGTGAAAGCTTAGTCAATCCTGAACCCATTTAACTACTCTGCCCCTGCTTCTCAAGTCGGTACATATACCCTTCAGAAAGTGAATTCACTTAAAATGACAAATCCTACAAATAGATACATTGTGAAAGCCATCGGACCCAGACACTGTCAAAATTGCATCTCACAGTTCATGATGACCTTTAACACCACCCAGTAAACTCACACTCCCAGTGTATTAATAATGAGCAAAGCCACAAGAGAATTACAGTACTTAAGAAGCAGGATAGTCAACAATACAGAAAATAGTTATTAAATATTTAAAATATTTCTATACTAAGTGATGGCAGAGTGCAAATGCTTCAATGACTTAAGATGACCCAAAAAACGGTCAAATGGATTTTAGGTTGTGTCTTATGTCAAAAGTCTAGTATGCATCAATTAAATGCTGTACAACATGTTTCACTAAAAGGATTATTTATTTTGCTAGTAAATGTAGATACACCTTTTTAATAATTTCATCATAACCTTTTTCCACTTCAGGTTTTGTCTTATTTTAAATGTTTTTTATTTTCTTCATTTTCAATTATGTAAAGACATAGAATATTAACAAGTGTTATTTTTAAGTTAAAATTTTACCTTGAAAGTTTTTTAGTTTTGATGTATGCCTCGTCTGTCAGTAATATGCCTTAAAATTATGAGTGTTAGATTTAAATGACTTATTTTTCAATGCAATATGAATTTCATGAGAAATAGTGTATTCCATTAAATCATGACTGTTTTCTTAGCATCTTACAGAGTAATTAAATTGTCTCGCTGTTGCAGAGCAAGGGCCTTTCACAAAGCTGAGGCAGCCCCAGTGGTTCTCTCTCACTAGTTTTCAGACACATTGTTCCAAGTTGCAGACCTGAGTTCATTAGAAGGGATAGGACAAGGAAAAGGGGGACACTGTCAAGGGAAGAGTGGCTCCTCTGAACAGAAGAAGGATGGCATGCCCCTCCTGCCTTCCAGTTTTATTGGAGGTCCCAGAAAAGTTGCCAGTCATGCTCAAGTCCGCCCCTTGACTTGTGACTGACAGCAGGATTGTATCAGACTTCCAAGTCCCCACTATGCATGGTAAAAATCCAAGGCAATTCTGGGTCACTTTGGCCCATACTGGTCAGTTCTAATTAGAATTTGTTCTTTCAGATTTTGTAGTTAAGGCAGAAGTCGTTCTTATTTCCCTGAGTTCTGGGATCTGGTCTGTGTGAGGGTCACAAAAGTCCTCCTTCCAGGGTAATTCATATTCTCCTTATCATCGGGGAGAGAATGTTTCAGGCCTGCGTTTCTCCTACAGACAACAATTCACATCAAGAAAACAAAACTACATGACTGCTTTTTCTATTTCTATGAAGAACATCATTGAAATTTTAATAGGAATTATATTAAATCTGTATAGCACTTTTGGTAGTATGACCATTTTGACAATATTAATTCTGTCTATCCAAGAACATGGGAGAGCTTTCTATCTTCTGAGGTCTTCAATTTCTTTTTTAATCATCTGTAATTTTCATTGCAGAGATCTTTCACCTGTTTTGTTGGATTGATTCCCAAATATTATATTTCTTTCAAGGCTATTGTGAATGGGATAGTTTTCCTAATTTCACTTTCAGTTGATTCCTCACTGATATACAGGAACACTTTTGATTTATGGGTGTGAATTTTATATCCTGCAATTTTGTTGAATTTATTTATGAGTTCTAGAAGTTTTCGGGTAGAGTACTTTGGGTCTTCTAAATATAGAATCATGTCATCAGCAAATAGGGATAGTTGAATTCTTCTTTTCCTATTCATATCCTTTTAATATCTTTCTTTTAATTGCTCTGGTTAGGGTTTCAAGGATGATGTTGAAGAGAACTGGTGAAAGAGGGCATTCCTGTCTTGCTCCAGTTTTTAGAGGGAATGATTTCCCATTTGATAGGCTGGAGGGTAGCTGTGAGAACTAAGATTTCAGGAGAACAACACTGAAAACAGAGTCTGGTGACAACCTCAGAGTGAACTCTTGTGGAAAGGAAGTGGCCTCTGTGTGTCATCATCTCTCTCTGACAGATTCTGGGTCTGCACTTGTCAACCACTTCCACTTCCAGAAAATTTGAAATCAGTATAGAGAAATGAAATAACTGCCTCAATGATGATCTTCCAAAAGTGCTATACAGATTGAATGCATTTCCCATTCATAGTCTAATGACATTTTTCGGAGAAATAGAAAAAGCAGTCATGAAATTCATTTGGACAACTAAGAGGCCCAGAATAGCTAAAGCAATCCTAAGAGGGAAAAATGAAGCAGGAGGCATCACAATACCAGACCTTAAGTTGTACTACTGAGTTATGGTAACAAAAATGGCATGCTATTGGCACCAAAACAGACCAATGGTACAGAACAGAAGACCCAGAGAAAAACCCACATAAATACAGTTATCTCATACTAGACAAAGGTGCCATAAACATATATTGGAGAAAAGATAGCCTCTTCAACCAGTGGTGCTGGTAAATCTGGAAAACCATATATAGCAAAAGGAAATTAAACACCTATTTGTCACCCTGCACAAAATTCAACTCAAAGTAGATCAAGGACCTAGGTATCAGACCAGAGACCCTGATCCTACGAGAAGAAAAAGTAGGCCCAAATCTCCATCATGTCAGCTTTGGAACTGAATTCCTCAACAAGACTCCTAAAGCATAAGAAGTAAAATCAAGACTCAACATATTGAACTAAAAAGCTTCTTCATGGCAAAAGAAACAATGAAGAACATGAAGAGAGAGCCTACAGAATGGGAGAAAATCTTTGCCACCTGCACTTCAGATAGAGCATTAATCTCCAGGATATATAAAGAATTCAAAAAACTTCTCACAAAAAAGACAAATAGCCCAATCAATTAATGGGTAAAGGAACTGAACATCACTTCACAAAAGAAGAAATACAGTCAACAAACATATAAAAATATGTTGAAAATCGCTAGTAATTAGAGAAATGCAAATTAAAACCACACTGAGATTTCATCTCACTCCAGTCAAAATGGCAATTAACAAGAATACAAGTAACAATAAATGTGGCGAGGATGTGAAAAAAAAAAAGGTACACTCATTGCTGGTGGGACTGCAAATTGGTGCATTCACTCTGGAAAGCACTATGGAGATTCCTCAGAAAACTTGGAATGGAACCACCATTTGACCCAGTATCCTGCTCCCTGGCATATACCCAACGGACTTAAAATCAGCATACTGTAGTGACGTGGCCACTTCACTTAATTCACAGTAGCTAAGCTATGGAGCCAACCTAGATGCACTTCAATAAATGAATGGATAAAGAAAAGGCATACATATATACAACAGAATATTATTCAACCTTAAAGAAGAATGAAATCATGGCCTTTGCTGGTTAATGAACAGAACTGGAAACTAACATGCTAAGTGAAATAAGGCAATCCCAAAAAACTAAAGGCTAAATGTTCTCTCTGATATATAGATGTTAAACACAATAAGGATGGGGGATAAAAGTTCACTGAATTAGACAAAGGGGAATGAAGAGCTGAGGGCAGTGAGGGGGTGAGAATAGGAAAGATAGTAGAATGAATCAGACATAACTTTCCTATGTTCATATACGATTACACGACCAGTGTAACTTCACATCATGTACAACCACAAGAATGGGAAGTTATACTCCATGTATATACAATATTTCAAAACACATTCTACTGTCATATACAACTAAAAAGAACAAATTTAAATTTTTTTAAAAAGAAAACAAAACTACAGACCAGTATCCCTAATAAACATAGAAGCAAAAATCCTCAATAAAATATTAACAAAGTACATTCAAATGTATCAAGAAAATAGTACACTATGATCAAGTGAGATTCATCCAAGGGACTTAGGTCTAGTTCAACATACACAAATTAATAAATGTAATTCACCACTTACATAAAATTAAGGACAAGAACCACATGATCTTCTTAACAGATGCAGAAAAGGCCTCTGATAAAATTCAGCAGGCATTCATGCTAAAAACACTGGGGAACCTAGGGATAGAAGGCACCTACCATGGCATTCTAAAGGCTATATGGCAAACCCAAGCTAACTTCTTATTGAACAGAGAAAAATTGAAACATTTCCTCTAAAATCAGGAATGAGACAAGGATGTCCACTATCCAAATCCTATTCACTGTAGCCTTTGAAACTCTATCCAAAGCAACCAGGCAAGAGAGGAAAATTAAAGAAATGCAAATAGGAAAAGAAGAAGTCAAATTATTTGTTTGTTGATGACATTATCCTATTTCAGGAAGACCTAAAAACACTCCACCAGAAGACTTCTAAAGATGATAATGAATTTAGCAACATAGTAGGGTACAAGAACAACATTCACATATCAAGATTTTTCTATGCAATATTGATTGTGCTGAGAAAGAAATCATGACATCTACACCATTCACAATAACCTGAAAAATATAAATACTTTTGAATTAATATAACCAAGGAGATGAAAGATCTCTACAGTGAAAATGATAGAACACTGAAGAAAAAAATTGAAGATAACCTTAGAAAATGGAAAGACTTCCCATGTTCTTAATTCTGATAAGCAGAATTAATATTGTTAAAATGGTCACGTTACCAAAAGATTATAAAGTTTCAATGCAGTCACCACCAAAATACCAATGATATTCTTCAAAGAACTAGAAAAAAGATTCCTAAAGTTCATTTGAAAGAATAAGAGACCCACAATAGCCAAAGCAACACTGAGTAAGGGAAGCCACACAGGAGAGATCACAATACCTGATCTCAAATTATACTATAAAACTTTGGTAACAAAAACAGCATGGTTTGGCATCAAATTAACATGAAGACCAGTGGAACAGAACAGAAAACACTGACAAATGTACATACCTACAGACATCTGATACTTGACAAAGGTGCCAAAAATATACATGGGGAAAAGACAGCTTTTTTATCAAATGGGAAAACTAGATATCCATATGTAGAAGAATGAAAATAGATCCCTATCTCTTACCTTGCATGAAAGTCAAATCAAATAAATCAAAGATTTAGGCATTAGACCAGAAACTTTGCAACTGCCAAAAGAAAACACAGAGTCAACACTCCATCATATCGGTGCAGACACCAACTTCCTTAACAAGGCACCTAGAGCTCAAAAATGGGGCTGGGGTTGTGGCTCAGTGGTAGAACGCTTACCTAGCACATGGGAGGCACTGGGTTCAATCCTCAGTACCACATACAAATAAAGTTATTTTTTAAAAAAGAAAGAAAACCAAGAATCAATAAGTGGGATGCCATTAAACTAAAAAGTTTCTGCACAACAGAGGAAATGATTATAAGTGTGAAGAGAGAGCTACAGAGTGGGAGAAATTTGTCAGCTATTCCTCTGATATGGGATTAATATCCAAAATATATTTTAAAAACTCAAAACACTTAATACCAAAAAAAAAACAAGTAACCCAATCAATAAATATGCAAAAGAACTAAATAGACTTTCTCCAAAGAAGAAACACAAATGTCCAACAAATATTTGAAAAAATGTCAACATATCTAGCAATCAGAAAATTGCAAATCAAAATCACACTAAGATTTCAACTCACTCCAGTCATAATAGCACTAATCAAAAATTCAAATAATAGTAAATGTTGGAAAGGACATGCAGGGGAAAGGTACACTCACACATTGTTGATGGGCTTGCAAATTAGTGCAACCACTCTGGAAAGCAGTATGGAGATTCCTCAAAAAACTAGAAATGAAATCACCATATGATCCAGCTATCCCACTCATTAGGATTTATTAAAAAGAGCAAAAATCAGAATACTCTAGTAATATAGCCACATCAATGTTTATAGTACCACAATTCACAATAGTCAAGTTACAGAAACAGCCCAGATGCCCATCAAAAGATGAACAGATTAAGAAAATGTGGTGTATATGCACAATATTACTCAGCCATAAAGAATGAATTATGGCATTTGCTGGTAAGTGGACAGAACTGGAGAACATCATGCTAAGTTAAATAAGCCAAATTCAGAAAATCAAAGACCAAATGTTTTCTTCCGTTCGTGGAAGCTAGGTGAAAATAAGGGAGAAAAAGGAGGGGATTAAATATTACGAAAATATAGGGAAGATTTATATAAAGAGATTGAGGGGAAGGGAGGATGAAGAGGAAAGGGGAGGAAATGCAGAATGAATTTGACAAAATTATGCTATGGGCATGTATAAATATACCACTGTGAATTCCACCTTTATATATTTCCACCTCTGATATAACAATCAAAAATAACTAAATCAATGAGTGGACTACTCTACTCTATAGTAGAGTAGAGGAAAGAGGCGAAGGGGAGGAAGGAGGATCAGAAAATGGGGACTGAAATGGGGACTGGTCGGGTACCAGGGACTGAAATGGAGTAAATCAAACTCTACGCAGGTATGATTTTGTCAAAATGAACCCAGTTATTATGTATACACATAATGCACTAATAAGAAAGATCAAATATAAATGCCAGGACAACATGCCGCAATGTTTTTCCCTTTGTTGTCACTGAACTGTGAAACTAATCATTCCCTTTTATATGACCACCAGGACACAATTTTATAAAGTGCAGGGGGCCCTTCCTTCTGCTTATGTCCGTTTCAACGCGCTCCCGCATGGCAGCTTTCCAGTCTAAGTTGTAGTCTATTTTCCACTTACCATACTTCAGCCCATTTCAAAAGCTTTGTGGATGCTTAAAGACAATACACCTAGAAAAAGATATCGTATGTGTGTGTTCCTATATATCTCATATAAAAGAATATTTCCTAAGGAAACTTGTACATAATGCCCAGGGACTGAACAAGATGCTCAATAAACATTTGTTAGTATGAATCTGTGTGTTTCTCTGAAAAAGAAGAGAGCGTCTTTATTTCCATGATTAAGAAAGCAAATGAAATGAGGCAACATTATAGATCTACAGAGCTATAGATATTTTTTTCTTAACTGATAAGACTTATAATCTAATTTTTTGGTCTTATATTTTTCTGTATTTGAACTTTCTCAATATTATTTTTAACATATGTTGTAACATGCAGTTAATTTTAAAAGTTAATCATGAAAATTCAACTATTTACAGAAAAATTACACAAGGGAGCTCAATAGCTCTTTAGCAAACCATCCAGGGTTGTAAACAAATGCTATGTCCTGGGAATAAGAGAATCGATTTCTTATTTTAAAAGTCAATAACTTTAAAATATTATTGTTAACAAACTTCTTCTTAACTTGCAGTAACTCCATGCATGGTAAGTTTTTATCTATACTACAATTGTTTATCCTCACACATTGGAGGATCACCAGGTTTACCTTAACGAACCTGCCCATGACATGCTACAAGAACTGAAATCACCTTAAGATCTCATCTTACCCCAATTAGAATGTCTTTTATTAAGAACACAGGCAACAACAGGTGTTGGCGAGGATGTGGGGAAAAGGGTACACTCATACATTGCTGGTGGGAGTGCAAGTTGGTGCAGCCACTCTGGAAAGCAGTGTGGAGATTCCTTAGAAAACTTGGAATGGATCCACCATTTGACCCCGCTATCCCACTCCTTGGCCTATACCCAAAGGACTTAAAATCAGATTACTACAGTGATGCAGCCACATCAATGTACATAGCTGCTCAATTCACAATAGCTAGATTATGGAATCAACCTAGATGCCCTTCTGTAGATGAATGGATAAAGAAACTGTGGTATATATACACAATGGAATATTACTCAGCCATAAAGAAGAATAAAATTATGGCATTTGTAGGTAAATGGATGATGTTGGAGACTGTGATGCTAAGTGAGATCAGTCAATCCCAAAAATCCAAAGGCCGAATGGTCTCTCTGATAAATGAATGATGATGCATAATGTGGGGGGGAATGGTGGCAAGAATGGGGGAAGGATAGATAGCATAGAGGGAAGGGAGGGGTGGGGGTGGGGTGGGGGGTAAAAATAATAACAGAATGTGTGACAGATACCATTGCCCTGTGTACATGCATGAACGCACAGATGGTGTGACTCTACTTTGTGTACAACCAGTGAAACAATAGCTGTACTCCATTTGTGTTCAATGAATCAATAAGTAAATTAAAAATAAATACATAAAAAAAAGAACTGAAATCAGTTGGACCACCAAATTGTTTTATGAAAATATTCTGAATTGTCAGTTTGTATCTCATATTCACTTTCAAATAAAACTGCCAGTGGTTACACATGTAATTAGAACTTAGACTCTTGTGCTACAAGTGACCAACAGGCAACTAAAAGCAGGATAAAAAGCTTTGTATCTCTGCCTCCATTTTGCATCTGTGTTCCCTGCTCTGGGTCAGTCACCCTGGATTCCAGTAACAACAAATCTGATCACTAAAATTCTGGTGATGAGTAGAAATTACCCCTGGGCAATAGCAACTTTCTTAGTTCAGACAAGGCCAATCTGACCAGACAGAATGATTGATCTGACCGCAGTGTGACCAAGAGTTTGATTATGGTTCCCCATGTCTATATAATCCACAAGCTCATGTCATTACCCCCAATGACAGGGCTGGAAATGTTACCCCCATATGTCTTCCAAGTGTAACTCTACTGATTAACGTTCCATTCCTGCTTTACACCATTATTCCTTCCATTTGGTTGATGGGGCAAGACTATGCTTTGTTGGGACTCCAGAGTATGGCCTCTGGCCTGGGACTCCAGAAATACAAAATCAAGTCATTGCATTTGAGTAGTGTGCTCTTTTCTAACAAAACATACACACAATACACACACACCTTTCCTGCCACATAAATTTACTCACTGGCCTTAACTGCAGTTTAGGTGACCAAAGGCTGCGATCTCAAGACACATGTGCTCAAAGACAGATCATTAACAATACAGTCGAGAGGAGTTACCTGAACCTTTCAAACAGCTCCAACAAGCAGCTTCCTCCTGACCATGATGTCAAGAATGGGTGCCATGCAATTCCTGAACAGCTTTCCCCAAACCCCACTGGCTCCTTTTCAGACTGCCTCCTTCCTGAATCTCCCTGACATCATCAGAGACCCCCATGAAAAACAGCACCCCTTAAGAGTATGGGAATAGAAGATCTGAAGGAGACAATGAGATATTCAGCACCACCATCCCCTGCAAAAAGAGAGAGGTACTCCAAGAATCTTAACTGAGCCCGTCAGCTACTAAAAACATCCTTTGGGTTCTTTGCTACCCCCTGACCTTTTGGAACCATCTTGTGTGCATCAAAAACCAGAGGCAGGGCTGGGAATGTCGTTCAGTGATAGAGCACTTGCCTAGCAAGCAGGACATCCTTGATTCAATCCCTAGTACTGCAACACCACCACCATCACCAAAAAAACAAAAAACAAAAAACAAAAACAAACAACAAACAACAAAAAAAAACAGCAAATACCATTAAGGCCAGGGTGTCTTCACGCCTTCTCCATTAAGGACAAATTACAGAAAAGAATGAAGAATGAAACTGTTGGGGGCTCCGCGCTGAAGGCAAACTCCCAGAGCCTTTAACTTGCTCAGTATGGTTTATGTTCAGTATGACAGGTTCTCTTAACAACTGCAATAGTTGATTTTAACCACAAGCAAGATTCGTTATACAGGAATTGGGTCCAATAGGAGGGCTGAAAATGCTCCTCGCTCAAAGCCTATTTGCAGAGGACAAGAAAACATCTTTTGAAAATGTGCCTGAACCAGTGAAAATTCCTAGACTGCACAGAACCCATCTCTGCAATCCCTACACGTGATAAAACCTGGCCCCTTTCCTTGTTCCAAGAGCCAGTCTGATCTCTTGGTCAGAGCGGTTTCGCCTTTCTGGCTCCAGCAGAAACCCCAATACAAGCTCCTTGTGCATCTGTGCTCACTTGATTCGCTTTCAGTTTTACCAAAGAAGTCTCCGGTATCATGCCTACCTCAGTGCAAGAGGACTGAGCACCTCTCCCTTCCCTCCTGCGCTCTGGGAACGCGCTCTGTGCGCACCCAGGACACAGCCCGCAGCCGCTGCAGAGCCTTTCCCAGGAGAACCCCGCCGCGCAGCTGTCCTGGAGCCGGGCATTCACCGCCGGTAGGCTCGGTGCTGCCGGCTCAGAGGATGTGTGGGCTGCGAGTTGGGCGGCGAGGAAGCGGCTTCACTACAGGCTTCCGGGCCAAGGCGGGGACGGAGTCCACTTCCTCGAGGAACGGCTTTCTTTGGTAGGCGGGAATAGGGGAATCAGAAGTGGTTGCATCGCCTGCCAGGCTACAATAAGCAGGCCTAAGAGCCTGGGTCATGGAGAAGAATGTCGCAGAGCATACAGGGATAATACAAAAATCCCCTATTTTTACAGAGGAAAAGTGAAAAAAAAAAAAAAAAAAGGTGGATACATGATTGAAACAGGGAGGGACAGCACAGCCTGCGTACAACTGATTCACCAGTCACATTTCCCTTGCATTTTACAGTGTGCTTGTCTTCATTTACATTTCTTTAGTTAGGCTTCATGAAAGCCCTAAATATGATTATGCTCATTTTCTGAAAAATAGAATTCAAGTTCTGGAAAGTTAATAGCTAGCCAAGATCCCAAGACACCAAGGCCCACAATCATGAACCACAGAGGAAATAATTCAGCATGGAGCAAAGATGAAACTCTGATGCAAATCATCTGATTCCAAATCTAGGGACGCTGAGCTGCAGCCTACATGGACTCATGGAGTAACTGTCTACTGGAATATGTAGAACTGAGCTAGGGATTTAGGATAAAGAGAGGAAAATAGGGAATTTTAAAGGAAATGCCCACAAGCTATTGAGATGCAGAAAACACAGGCATAGCTCTTGAGCAACATTCCCTTGGCCCATACCAATGAGGGAAATGCCCCAGAGCAGGGAAAACTAGTGCAAATTGTTCAGTTCCACCCTGGATCCACCTTCAGTCTGGCGGCTGATTCAGCACTTCTACAAATATTTGACTCCCAGCCCAATTCAGGGCTTCTCACTCTGGAGGTAGCCAATATTCTCCTTCCTAAATAAACCTCAGCCTATGCCTTTGTTTGGCTCCTGTTGAAACTCTTCTCTGACATATACATGAAGAGCACAGCTGGTCCTGAGTTGAGTTCTGCCTCTCCTCTGGGAACACCTCAGATACTTCCCTGGGATTTCTCTACTCTGTAACACCACTGTTACTAAAGACATCTGGGACAGTGCAGGGCCTGGCAAAGGAGATGACAGAGTTCTTGTTTGCTGATTAAAAAATCAGTATTGTTTCTGACTGTAGCAGATGGTGCACACCCAAGGAAGCTGTTGCTTCACTTTGAGTGAAGCCGTGGAAGCCAATACAGATCCTGAGAAAATCAAGACCAAAAGTCAACATTGTGTCTTAAAAATGATAGGAAAACACTTTTTTTAAAAAAAAAATCAGTGGCTAAAGTACTTGTATTTATATATAATTATACCATATTTAGAAGTCGAAAAAATTTAAATCCTAATTGCATTCTAAGTAACAATAGTTGGAAGCATTCAACTTAATCACTAAGTTGGGTTCGGGTGCCTCGCCTCAAGTCCTGAGGAATGGACCCCGCCTTCTATGGACTAAGACCTCTAAAACTGTGAGCCCTTAAATAAACCTTTCCTCCTTTACAGTTGTTCTGGTGAGATCTTTTAGTCACAGCAGTATGATAGCTGACTAAACCAGTCCCCAACTGATAGAACTTGTCAACTCTATATGGTGTTTTCTTTATCCAAGCATCAGTTGATGGACTCTGGATGGTTCCATATCTTGGCTACTGTAAATAATGCTACAATAGGCATAAGAGTGCAGAGCTCTCTTTAATATTCTGATTTCATTTTCTTTTTATCCATGCCTAGTAGTGAGATTACTTGCTCATCCATCAGTTCTATTTTTAGTGTTTTAGAGAACCTCGCACAAAGTGTAACTATTTAAAGTATAAGCTGGTGAGGCAGATTTCTGCCTGGCTTAAAGCCCATCCTTCTCAAATTCATGGTTATAATTTTTAGGTTTATATTTATGCATGTGCATATTTACAGATTTTTGTGAACATGGGTATCCATACCTTCAATAACTTGTATATTATGAAAGAATACTTTTAGAATTATTGTTATTACTACAAGGACATGGGCCACCCTCTCAGGCTGTCTCAGATGGGTCTGTTGGGATAGCTGCCTCTAGGTAAGTCACTGTGGCAGAGCTGCCATCTAAGCTCTTCTGAGCTCATTCTGTCAGGTCATCTAGATCCTTTACTGGAGAACGGAGTCACCCAGAACATACATTTGTTAATGTACAAGGGAAGGAATAGCTTTTCAGTAACCAAATTCTTTTCTACCTCTAGTGTACACTTTATTTAATATGAGGTCCTATAAGATACAAAATTAGTAAAAATCAGGAGACTAAGAGGAAAGGAACTGAAAATCATGAAAGATATTTGTTGCCAGATTGTGAGAGTCATTATGCTTTCTTGTGCTGCTTTTTCTACTTCCTGCACAGCATAAGCATGCCCTTAATTGGGTTATCATTTCCAATAATTTATTTTATTTTCATCTGTTGTCTTTAGTAAGAGAAGTTTACTAAGTGACTTCTCTGAGCTGGCCCCTGTTCAAACATGCATTCTCTAATCTCTCCCTCCCAGAACACCTCTAAGATAGGGATGAGCTCACTTTATATGGAAGAAAGAGGCTAAACAGTGGGGCACCCAGAGGACTTGTTCACTTGCAGCTGCAATTTTCAGCATGGCTCTCAAATCATGTAGTTCCCAGGGAAGGCAGCCAGGGGAACTCAGGCTGATGTCACAGGCTCTGACCCTATGGGGTTTTCCCCAATCTGGTCTCTCTGTTCCCATCTATCCATCAGCCTTGGTCTTGGGAATTCCCTCTAGAGGGGTGTGTGTATGTGTGTGTGAGTGTGTGTGTGTGTGTGTGTGTGTGTGTGTGTTTTGCTTTGGTTTTATCTGTTGGTGGCCCTTCAACACATGGGCTATGCTGCATCAATCTTTGCCAGTAGATCTTGACAGAATGGGTCCTGCATAACTGTCAGTCTATGATTAAGGAAAGAATGGTAATTCACTGTAACACAGTGTGATCACTGGTTGACATTCTGAATCATACAATCTCATAATTGGAGTTGGTATGGCAGAAGACAGATGAATAGAGGATTTTTTTTATGTGCTGTTATTTATGCAGTTACATGATAAGAAATCTGAAAAGCCAGAAAATAAGTTAAGGATGCAAAAAAAAAGTCACCACCTCTGGTTCTTTTGTTAGGCAAGAAGAACACCTGAAAAAAAAGTTGAGAATGTTTTAAATCCTTTTTATCTTAATTTTAATCCTGTTCTGCCTGGTTTGGCACTGCTTTCAATTTTTGTGCCTTCTTTGCACACTGGGGAGGGCCCACAGTTTGAAAAGGACTCAAAGGCAGTAAGTCCCCTGCTCTTCACACTGCTAAATTATAACCCAGGGACAAAAATGACCTTCCTTTTAAAATCTGACAGGACATTCCCTTTGGCCATGGGACACCCATTGCTGAGGCAAAGTGATTCTTATAATGATAGCACCCACTGGCATGAGTGCATGGGAGACCAGCCGGATGTGCATCTGCAATAAAAGGAGAATAAAATGGAGTGTAGAGCTCAAGAACTGCAGTGTCTTTCATCAGGCTTTGCAATTCCTGGGTAAGAGAAGTGACCAGGTACCCCTGGAGATGAGCCCGGGCACTGAGAAGCCTGGTGCAAACCAGAGGGCAAAAGGCAATGACAGTGAGATGAGCTAAATGGCCCCAAAGGAGCCCTGGTACAATCGACAGTAGGGACTCAACTGAAGTATACACTTCACTGTGGTCATGATAGGAGTGACAGTTCAGGTTCTAGAGCATCCACTGCTCCAACCCTCTGAATACAAGCTGGGAGAACAGAATATGAGGCATAGCTTTTACACATGCCAGATTATCCAATTCCTCTCCTGGAATGAGATTGTTGTGGAAATTAATGCTTGAAAACCTCACCCAAAAAACAGTGACATTATTTGCAAGTGCCACTGACTAACACACTCCAATTCCAACTTTCAGTTGCCAACCAGAAAAAAAAGTGAATAAAGCCATATAGGCTAACAGGACCCCAGGACAGCAGGTCAATACTATCCCAGTCAAGACCGAGGGAGTAACCTGCCACAGCAAGAAATAATACCACCACCACCCCTTAAGAGGACCCGGCCTCTTCTAAGACAAGTATTCTAAACAAGGAATCAGCTTTGCCAGATCCCCTATAATACTCCAACCCTGGTTATTAATAATCCTCACACTGATGAATAATGAAATGTGTAAGACTTAGGAGCTATAAATAATAATGCCCAGGATATTCACCCCACAATGCCAAATGCCTACACCTTGCTGACAGGAGTGCCAGGTGACTGGTTCAGTGCTGGACTTAAATGGATGCATTCTTCTCCATTCCACTGGAAAGCAAGTCCCAATTACCATTTGCTATTAAGGGGTAGGACCCCAAAACCAAAGTAACCACACAGTATTGCTGTACTGTCCTACCCCAGAGATTTAAAAACCCTCATACTCTGCTTAATGAGAGTCTAGCAAAAGACCTGTGAGGGTTATGGCTAGATCAAGGAATCCTTTCACAATATGTGGGTGATCTGTTTATGGCCAATCCTTGCTGTGAACACTGCCTTTCTAACACTACGACTGTATTAGACCACCTTGCCTCGTGTGAATATAAGATGTCCACTGAAAAGAGTAAGATTTATAAACATTCTGGTGTTCCAGATTTGCCCCAGAACCCACAATTTGATATCTGATCCGAAGCAAGCTATCTAAAGCCTTAGAGAACCTAGGAATTAGAGGGAGTTGCATGGGCTCCTGGGAGTGGCAGGATTCTGACATATTTCCATCCCTAATTTTAAACTAACAGTGAAATCCCTCAATATGTCTTAAGAAACTGATGTAAGGCCTTTAATTAGGATTTCAGAATGTGAAGATGCCTTTGAAAAGTTCAAACAATGCTCATGACAGCCTCTGCCCTGGGCCTGCTCGACTTACAAAAGGAATTCGTACTACAACATGGGACGGCCCTCAGAGTTCTCTTACGGACATTAGGAGACATACCACGACCAGCAACCCATTTGTCAAAACAGCTTAAACACACAGCAAAAATGATGGCTGCCATCAGGGGTGACTGCCACTTGTGATTTACTACAAAGCTGACAGATTCATTCTAGGAAAACCCATTACTGTGTTAATTCCTCACCAAGTTCTGGTGACCAGCCTATCAAGAGCTGGACAGACTGGAACCTTTTCACTGACAGGAGCAACTTTGTGGATAATGGCCAGCAGATAAGTGGATACAGAGTGGTCACAAAACAATAGGTTCAGGTATCCAAGACTGGAAATATCAGCCCATAAAGCCAAACTGCTCTGATAAGAGCACTCAGATTGTCCAAAGGAAAAAAGGTAAACGTTATGCTAACTCAAAATATTTTCATGATAGTACATGCGCGTGCAGCTCTTTGGAAAGGAAGAGGGTTCCTGCCCTCTGAAGACAAGTACATTAAACATGCCCTTAAAATACTGACATTGGCACAGGCTATGGCCAAACCAGAGGAGCTGACAATCATACACTGTCCCAGTCATAAGAAGACAGACACTTATGTGGCCAGGGAAAATCAGGCTGCTGATAGTGTAGCCAAAAGGACCATACCAAAAAAAAAAAAAAAACCAGTTCGCCAGACTCTAATACCTCAGCTTGAATTAGACCAATACAGAGCTCCTTAGACAAAGATGAGAAACGGGCTCAGTACAGTATGTACATCAAGTAGAGTTGACTTCTGGGATAACAGTACCAAGTAAACACAGAGTTCCCACAGGTTCATCCTCTTGACTGAAGCACTGGTCTTGCCGTCGATAAAACACCTACAAGAAAGAACTCACTTTGGAGGGACGCTGTTAAATTGCCTCCAACAGACTATTCACAGATGACTCAAAACTATGTCCTAGGCACACAAAACAATCTGAAAGGCAGCCAACTATAAGGAAACAGAATGTTGTAGAAATACAGGCTTTTGATGACTGGTAAAAAGATTTAATCCAAACATCCTATGCCATGGGAAACTTCAGGTATTTGCTGATACCGTAGACTTCTTCTCAGGGTGGGTTGAGGCTTATCCCATCAGAGAATAAAAAGTTATGGAAATAACTGAAGACATCTTAAAGGAGCTAACCCCAAGACATGGATTCCCCTCCTGGATGCAGACTGACAAATGACTATCTTTCATTAAAATAACCCAAAAAAGTGAGCAAAACATAGGATATCCAATTGAAGCTGCTGACATCCTGAAGACCTCAATGTACAGGAAAAATGAAAAGATGAATCATACCCTTAAGAAACGGTGGCTTAATTACATCAAGGACTCATTTGCAGTGGGATAAGGTGTTACCAATTGTTCTCCTTCAAATGCAGGTGGTCCCCAGAAGCAGGCTTAAAATGAGCCCCTATAAAATAGTGTATGGGAGATCCTTCTTAGTACTCCAAGGGGGGAAGGGCAAACATGGCCATTGCAGAAGAAAAAAAAAAAAACAAAACTAGATTTGAGCAGTATGTACAACAAATCAGACAATATTAACTGCTCTGCATGAGTATGCTTTCTATTGGCCCCCACCGAGGGAGGGAAGACTGCTCCATCCCTTCTGGTAACTGCCCAGAAGGAAAAATGACAATAACAGACAAAAACCCTCCATTCTAAGGACCCCCGTCATCACCATTTTCAGCAGGAAGCATCTAGGAGATGTTGTCACCCATTTTTTCATAGAAACAGAGGGTAGAAATTGACAGTGGAGGAAAGTAACAGGAGTCCATTTTATGCCTTGAGCACAAATTTGCTGCACATCCTCAGGGGGCTTGTTTTAAAACAAACATGTCTATCTTTCCTTTTCTTCTTCTTCCCCACCTCTCCCTCCCTAAAAACAGAGACTAAGCAGGGACTAAGACTGTTATAATTCCCTGAAAAGCTATCCTGTCCTTCTCTGCCTGAAAAAGTATCACTTTCCACATGAATAAAATGTAAAAGTGGGAACTGGAAACATGAAGAAACTGTAAAAATGGAACAATGACTCTCTCGAGGACTGCACTGAGCACTCAT
This sequence comes from Glaucomys volans, assembly GCA_020662805.1. Lineage (NCBI taxonomy): Eukaryota > Metazoa > Chordata > Mammalia > Rodentia > Sciuridae > Glaucomys > Glaucomys volans. The sequence goes on along the minus strand of JAJEJO010041780.1, from coordinate 5,377 downwards.
TTTATCTACTGGTAATATTTGGATCCCAGCCCTTGTTCCTGTTTTAAAGACCCTGTTTTAACCCTAGCAGGGAGAATCCCAGCCTCTGGGACAGCAGTCTTGGGCTTCCCCTTTGCTAGCAGATCAATAAAACTTTTTTTCCTTTATCTCAAAACCTTTTCCTCCTTATTGGATTGGCAACAGAGTCAAGGACTGAGCTTGCAATATTAAAACTGTTGGGACATCCTACAAGTGGCTAAAGGCACATTTCTAGGATCCTTACCCCGATATTCTCCAGATTTATGCTTTCTTCTACCTACACCTGTCTTGTTTTAGAGCTGCAGCAGCTCACTCATACCGTGGACAAGGATGTTTTTACATGATGTGAGTCCGGTAAGAGGACTGCAATCACTCCTGCCCCAGGCCTAAGTGTGTGCAAATGAAAACACCTTTTGAAAATGTGCCCAAAATAAGGGAGAATTTTTAGACTCCATAAAGCCCACCCCCGCAGCCCTGACACATGAATAAAAACTGTACCCTTTCTGTGGTTACTGCTGTTCCAAGAGCCAGCCTAGAACTGTTGGTCAGAGCTGTCTCTCCCTTTTGGCTCCAGCAGAGGCCTCAATACGGCTTCCCTGTGTATCAGTGCCGGATGCCTTCACTTTCGAGCTTTGACATCATGCCTACCCAGTGGAGAGGACAGAGTGCTTCCCCTTCCCTCCTGTGTTCTGGGGACACGGTCTGCAGAACCAGGACACTGCTGCAGTCACGGTAGAGCCTCCCTGGAACCCGGAAGACCCCATCACACACACTGCCCTGCACATCCCCTGCGACCCCTACCCCCACCCTCCGCCTCACCTCAGCAGGTGGGGAGGCTGCGCTCAGGGCAGGGTGGGTCAGACGTGGATGGGGCTGCAGGTTCAGAGCGCAGGTGGTGTCTACTCAACTGGTCTGCTCCCCAAACTTCTATCCATCCTGGGCGGGCAGAAGGAAGAAGACGGATGCAGCCTGGACGATCACAGGAAACACCAGGGCCTGAGAACCCAGGTCACAGAGAAGACTCGTAGAGCATACAGGGACAAACCAGTGACCCTGGTTTTTACAGATAGGAAAAGAGAACCCAGGTGAATCTATTGATCTATGATTCACACAAAAGCGTGTGTGTGTGTGTGTGTGTGTGTGTGTGTATGTGTGTGTGTGTGTTGTGTGCGGACTGAATGAAGAAGAGACATAATTGTCACATTTCCATGACATTTGACACTGTGCAACTGTCTTGCATACTTTTCTATTGTCGGGCTTCACAAAAGCCTTAGATATAATTATGCTCATTTTCTAGAAAACAGAATTCAATCTTAGGAGAGCTTAATAGCTCTCTGAGATCTCAAGTCACCAAGAACCACAATCATGAACCCGGGAGGTGGATATTCAGGTTGGGGTAAACTGAAACTCATGGAATTCCAAATCCAAGGGTCGTTGAGGGGTAGTTGAATTGCCATCCCCATGGACTAAGGATGTAGCTGACTCCTAGAGTGTGCAGACCTGTCACTCAAAGACATCTGGGATCGCCCAGACATGGTACAAGAGAGGACTGAGTGCTGATTTGAAAAGGTCTGTTCCCATAATTATTCTTCAAAGCTGTAAGAATGCTAGAGAACCTGTTGAGCACCAAGGGAATCTGTTGCTTCCCTTTCACTGAAGCAATGAAAGAGAGATTCTGAGAATTTCAGAACCAAAAGTCAGTATAAATTGGTTCTTAAGCACAATAGGAAAATAAGAAAGATCCATTTTTAAATCTGTGCCCAAAGCACTTGTATTTACATATTTATCTATAACTGTACCTTTTACAAGTCAAAAATTTTAAATAATTTATTAAATTTCCCTTAAAAACAACAGATCACCAGGTAAAAACCCCAGAATGGTGTATATCCGCCCAGAGTATATTCTAATTTCATGTTAATTGAAAGTAATCAACTGAATCATTTAGTTGGCTTTGGAGCCTTCAGTCGGGCACTTCATGTAAACTTTGTCCACTCAGTTGGCTCTGGATCCACAGAAGGACTCTGCATTGTGTCAGTATCCACCCCTTGGTGGGAGTTGGGCAGGCAGCATGCCCCCTGGGAACACTATAAGTTTCTCCTGTGGAAGGAGAGATCATTTTATTCATCTTCATGTCTACTACCTGTTCCATGAACATGAATGGGTTAGAATTTTAAATCTTTAAGTCAAGTCAAATATAGTTTGAGAGGTGACAGATCATGTAACATTTGAAGAAGACTGTTCTTGTCCTAACTACTTTGGGTCAAGGACAACTGCGGGGACACCTAACTACGGGGAATGGAAGCCATTCCTGTATCTCCTGATACACTACATGTGTAATGTGTATTGTGTATATTAATTATGGGCTTAAAATGAACTGCTAAACACTCACCAAGTATAGATGACTATTGTTAATTCATATATTTTAGTAATCTTAATTATCCACATATTTTAAGGGGGAAAGAGGGCTAAATAATAGAAATTTATTAAATTGTGTTTAATACCCAAATAATTTAATATAGGGTTTAATATGCATCTTATGATTCCCAAATATTATTATGGAATCATGTAAGATTTAAGCAGTGTGGCAAAAAAATGTGGGATATATTTTTCCCCTCAAAGCTTATTTTTTCTTTTTTTTTCTTTTTTTTTCAATTGTTCTAATTGGTTATACATGACAGTAGAATGCATTTTGACACAACATGTATAAATGGAGTATAACTTCTCATTCTTCTGGTTATACATAAGTAGAGTTACACTGGTCATATAATCATATATGAACATAGGGTAATAATGTCCAATTCATTCTACTAACCCTCCTAACCCTATTCCCCCTACCCTCCTTCACTTCTCTCTACCTAATCAAACTGCCTGTATTCATCCCAAGCCCCCACCCCCTTATTGTGAATTAGCATCCACATATCAGAGAAAATATTCAGCCTTTGGTTTTTTGGGATTGGCTTATTTCACTTAGCATGATATTCTCCAGCTCCATCCACTTACCTGCAAATGCCATAATTTCATTCTTATTTAAGACTGAGTAATATTCCATTGTGTATATATACCACATTTTCTTTATCCATTCATCTATTGAAGGGCATCTAGGTTGGTTCCATAGTTTAGCTATTGTGAATTGAATTAAGCTGCTATAAACATTGATGTTCCTGTGTCACTGTACTACGCTGATTTTAGGTCCTTTGGGTATATGCAAGGAGCAGGATAACTGGGTCAAGTGGTGATTCCATTCCAAGTTTTCTGAGGAATCTCCATACTGCTTTCCTGAGTGGTTGTACCAGTTTGCAGTGGTTGTACCTATTTCCCCACATCATTGCCAACATTTATTGTTGCTTATATTCCTGATAATTCCATTCTGACTGGAGTGAGATGGAATCTTAGTTTTGATTTTCATTTCTCTAATTGCTAGAGATGTTAAACATTTTTTCACATATTTGTTGATCAATTGTATTTCTACTTCTGTGAAGTGTCTGCTCAGTTCCTGAGCCCATTTATTGATTGGGTTATTTGTTTTCTTGGTGTTAAGTTTTTTGAGTTCTTTATATAACCTGGATATTAAAGGTCTATCTCAGGTACACATGGTGAAGATTTTCTCCCATTCTGTAGGCTCTCTCTTCACGTTCTTGATTGTTTCCTTTTCTGGGAAGAAGCTTTTTAGTTTGAATCCATCACATTTATTGAGTCTTGATTTTACTTCTTGTGCTTTAGGAGTCTTGTTAAGGAAGTCAGATCCTAGACTGACTTGGTGAAGATTTATGTCTACTTTTTCTTCAGATAGGTGCAGGGTCTCTGTTCTAGTGCCTAAGTCTTTGATCCATTTTCAGTTGAGTTTCATGAAGGTGAGAGGGATTTAATTTTATTTTGCTACATTTGGATTTCCAGATTTCCCAGCATCATTTGTTGAATTCAGCAAAGTAGCAGGATATAAAATCAACATTCATGAATCAAATGTGTTCCTACACATCAGTGATGAATGCACAGGAAGAGAAATTAGAAAAAGTATCCCATTCACAATAGCCTCAAAAAAAAAATCAAGTATTTGGGAATCAATCTAACAATAGAGATGAAAGACCTCTACAATAAAATTACAGAACACTAAAGAAAAGAAATTGTAGAAGACCCTAGAAGATGGAAAGATTTCCCATGCTCTTGGATAGGCAGAATTAATATTGTCAAAATAGCCATACTACCAAAAGTGTTATACAGATTGGATGCAATTCCAATTAAAATTCCAATGACATGCTTCATAGAACTAGAAAGAGCAATCGTGAAATTCGTTTGGAAAAATAAGAGACCCAAAATAGCCAAGGAAATCCTTAGCAAGAAGAGTGAAGTGGAGGAATTACAATACCAGACCTTAAACTATACTACAGAGTCATAGTAACCAAAATGGCACAGCACCAAAACAAACTTGTAGACCAATGATACAGAATAGAAGACCCAGAGACAAACTCACATAGATACAATTATCTCAAGCTAGACAAAGGCACCAAAAACATTCATTGGAGAGAAGATAGCCCTTGAAGCTTTTTATCAGCTTGTAATTATATAATGGTTTAATTATATAATTATACTATTATCGCATGTGGCATCTATGATCATTAGATTCCAGGCTAAGATGGTACATGTTAAAGTTCTGATGTTTCTAATTGATGTGCTGTAACAACCCAGTTACGAAATAAGAAGCACTGTTACTAGATATTTGTTAAGTGTCCACCTTGTGTTTAATGAATTTTGGTTATTATTATTTACACACCAATAAACACTGTGGTGCAGTTAAATGTCCCACCTTACAGAGAAGGAAACTGAGCATCATACTGTTTAAGTCACCTGCTCAGGTAACATAGGCAGTAAGGAGCGTCAGTTGATGGACACTGGTTGATTACATATCTTAGCTTCTGTGAATAGTATTTCAATAACCACAGGAGTGTGGAGGTCTCTCTAATGTTCTGATTTCCTTTTTGTGGTATACATTCCTAGTGGTGAGAATGCTGGCCCATCTAAGAGTGCTATTTTTTTTCAGAGAATCTACATATAATTATTTATAGTTTTCTGTTAGGCTTAAAACCCATCCTTCTCAAATGTAGGCTTATGGTTTTTAAGTTCATATTAATATGTGTGTGTTCCTGCAGGGATTTTTGTGCCCTTTGGAATCCATACCTTCAACAACTTGAATATGATGGAACAACTTTCCAAGGTTTCCTGTCCCAAAGGATTTCTTAAGCCTCATGTTTCCCTCTATTCTTCTGGTATTATACCACTTAAAAATTCTGTCCAATTTTTTAATGGAATGTTAATCAGTCAGCAAGCTTAAGACTTTTATTAGATACTGTAATTTTACTAGGCA
>JAJEJO010041752.1:0-10635 GCA_020662805.1 Glaucomys volans | reverse complement strand
GTCATTGATTTGTTGACTCTTCATTCTTTTATTAAATGCACTCCATGTGATGAATTTTCCTCTTAGCACTGCTTCCATAGTATCCCAGAGATTTTGATATGTTGTATCTTTGTTCTCGTTGACCTCTAAGAATCTTAATTTCCCTCCTAATGTCTTCTGTTATCCATGCATCATTCAATAGCATATTATTTAATCTCCAGGTCTTGAAGTAGATTCTGTTTTTAACTTTATCATTGATATCTAATTTCATTCCATTATGATCTGATTGTATACAAGGTAGTATCTCCATGTTTTTGTATTTGTTAAGAGTAGCTTTGTGGCATAACATATGGTCTATTTTAGAGAAGGAGCCTTGAGCTGCTGAGAAGAAAGTGTATTTGCTTTTTAATGGATGGAATATTCTATATATGTCTGTTAAGTCTAAATTAGCAATTGTGTCATTGAGTCCTATGGTTTCTTTGTTCAATTTTTGCTTGGAAGATCTGTCCAACGGTGAGAGAGGAGTGTTAAAGTCCCCCAGTATTATTGTGTTTTTGTCTATTTGGCTCCTGAAGTTGAGAAGGATCTGATTGATGTACATGGATGCTCCATTGTTTGGTGCATAAACATTTATGTTTGTTATGTCTTGCTGATTTATGCTTCCTTTAAGCAGTATGAAATGTCTTTCTTTATCCCTTCTGACTAACTTTGGCTTGAACTCTGCTTTCTCTGAAATGAGGATGGAAATCCCTGCTTTTTTACTCAGTCCATATGCATGATATGTTTTTTCCCACCCTTTCACCTTTAGTCTGTGGGCATGTTTTTCTATGAGATGAGTCTCTTGAAGGCAGCATATTATTGGGTCTTTCTTTTTAATCCATTCTGCCAGTCTATGTCTTTTGATTGATGAGTTTAGGCCATTTACATTCAGGGTTATTATTGAAATATGACTTGTATTTCCTGTCATTTTGGCTTTTTGGGGGTTTTCACCTTAACTTTTTTTCTCCTTTGATTGACTCTTTCTTTAGTGTAATTCCTCCCCGTGATGACCGAGATTGTTATTTTTTGTTTCTTCCTCTTTGAATATTTTTTGAGAATGTCCTGTAGGGCAAGCTTTCTCTTTGTGAATTCTTTAAGCTTTTGTTTGTCATGGAAGGATTTTATTTCGTCATCAAATCTGAAGTTAAGTTTTGCTGGGTATAGGTTTCTTGGTTGGCATCCATTTTCGTTCAGAGCTTGAAATATGTTGTTCCAGGCCCTTCTTGCTTTTAGGGTCTGTGCTGAGAAATCTGCTGATATCCATATTGGTTTCCCCCTGTAGGTAATCTGATGTTTTTCTCTTGCCACCTTCAAAATTCTATCTTTGTTTTATATGTTAGGTATTTTCATTATAATGTGCCTTGGTGTGGATCTGTTGTAGTTCTGTGTGTTTGGTGTCCTGTAAGCCTCTTGTAATTGATTTTCCATCTCATTCGTCATATTTGGAAAATTTTCTGATATGATTTCATTGAACAGATTATTCATACCCTTGGTTTGTATCTCTTCGCCTTCCTCAATCCCAATAACTCTTAAATTTGGTCTTTTCATGATGTCCCATATTTCTTGGAGGTTCCCTTCATGATTCCTAACTATCTTCTCTGTTTGTTTGACTTTGTTTTCAAGATTAAATATTTTGTCTTCATTGTCTGAGGTTCTGTCTTCCAAGTGATCTATTCTGTTAATTATGCTTTCTATTGATTTTATAACTTGGTCGATTGATTCCTTCATTTCCTTGTTTCCTTCAAGGATTTCTGTTTGTTTTTTCCTCAGAACTTCTATCTCTTTATTGAAATGATTTTTTGCTTCCTGCAATTGCTCTATTAGCTGATTATTCATAGCCTGAATCTGCTCTCTCGTCACCTCATTCTCTTCTTGGATCATTTTAATTATGAACATTCTGAACTCCCTTTCTGTCATTCCTTCTACCATGCTGTCTTTGGGTTCTCTTGATATATCATCTAGGTTTGTTTGGGACACTTTTTTCCCATGTTTTCTCATGTTGCTCGTGTATTTGCCCCTCTAATAGTGGGAATCAGAGGGATTTCAATTTTCCTGTGAAGACTTAAAGTGTCCCTGCAGATTTCCAGTAACTCACCTGATGTTTGAGCAATGCTTGATCAAGTGGTAACCCAAGAAAGGTGCATCCCACTACCTCCAGGTTGGAAATGATCAATGCTTCTGGGCAGAGGCAACCTGGTGTTGATAGACAATCAGATACAGCAAGGTGCTAGACCCTGAGCCAGGGTGTAGACCTGGGCACTAGACCAAGTTGGGGTGGGGGCACCGAACTGGGCTCAGTGATGGAGACACTGGTCTTGCGAGCCCAGGCAGGCCTGAACTCCTTCCTAGGGGCTCAGGCAGTGGCCAGTGGTTGCTCTCTCCTGGGGATGCTGTAAAATGGTGCCAAAGACCCTAAGCTCCCTGCTGGAGCTGGCAACTCCAGCTGCTCCAGGCCAGATCTACCCAGGAGCCCCTGCACAGCAGTACCAGAAAACCAGAGCCCAGCCCTGAGGATTCAGGCAGCCGCAGATGGTCGCTCTCTGCCAGGGAAGCTGCAGAATGGCGCCGAAGGGTCCAAATTCCCCACCTGAGCCAGGGACTCCAGCCGCTCCAGACCAGACCTCCCCAGGAGATGCCATGCAGTGCACGGAAGACCGGAGCTCAGCTCTGAGGACTCAGGCAGCTGCAGATGGTTGCCTTCCACCAGGGAAGCGGCAAAATGGCTCTTGTGTGTTTTTAAAAGAGAATATTTTAAAATTATGATTTTAATTTCTTGAATAATCATGCAATCTGTGCATTATCATTTCTTCATTTTGTTGGTAGCATAAATTGAGCTTTTAAGAAATTTCCTTATTTCAAAAGTTGTTTAACAGATCTGGGTAAGAATTAAGACTTGACTTCAGCAAGGAGACTGTTTTAAAAACCTAGAAAAAAGAATTTTAAAGTTTCACCATAACAATGATTAATGTTTGCAGAGAGAGATGTTGATCCTGACTTAATTGCTACAAAACATATACATGTTCAAAAATTAATTTGTACATTTTTTAGTATTTGTTAAGTAAATTGGTGCTAGGGCTGTAGGTCAGTGGTAGAATTGCATTACATGTGAAAGGCCCTGAGTTCAATCCCTGACCCCCAATAAATATCAAATTAATAAATAAATAAAATTTAAATATTTTTAAAAGTATATTCATATAGTAACTACATGAAAAGGTGCTATACATTGTTAAAAATTAAGAAAATGCAAATTATATCCACAATCATTTCTGCATAACTCAATAAAATACTTAACATTAAAAAGGTCCTAAGACTAGCAAAGCCTGACAAGAATGTGGAGCACCTGGAACTCTTGTGCAAAGCTGGCAGGGAGTGTGAAGTGGTGCAAACACACTGGAAACCCCTTGGCTGTTTCACGCCTGTCCTGTGGTTAGGTAACTACCTGCAAGAGACACACCTAAGGGGAAAGAGTGATTATATCCTTAAGAAATGTGCGTGACTGAAGCAACTCTGGCAACAACCCAAGTGTCTATCAAGAGGTGAATGGATTTTTAAAAATGTGGAATCTCACTCAACAGAGGATAACAACACTTTTAAAATAACAAACTCCTGATATGATGTGGATCAAACTCACAGATACCATTATTAAATAAAATAGTAGTAACAAAATTGTACATACTCTTTAATTTTGCTTGAAGTTGAAAAGCTAGCAAACAAATGATGAAAAACTCATTTCATCTGCTGAGTGAAATGTGTTGTGCTTCCTACCAGGCTCTACTTCTCCAAAAAGTGAGAATGAGCAGGGCTGCTCTGTGAGCATCTGGGTTGGATTTACACTACAAACACACATAAAATGTCATGTAACTGTACACGTGGACTTTGCATACTTGAACAAACACTGCTTTGCATGTTTTTTTGTATATGTTAGATCTCTTAAAAACACAGAAATGGTTAGCTGGAACTAAATGACACATAATGTTCCCTGCAGCATTCTTAGATAAAGAATCTTCCAAGAAGATTATAATGATTGACAAAAGAAGAAATCTTTGTGTCTACAATAGCGAAGCAGAATGCAAAACCATAGGTAATATATTGAAGATAACCTCAGTATCTGAGAGGGGATAGAATTTTAGTTGAGGGGTATAAAAGGGATTCAGGTTTGACCTGGCTGTGTCAGAAGTAGAAAATTTGTTTAATAGTGTCAATATAACCATATTGATACCACAGTCCACAAAAATCCTTTAAATATCTTCACATAAGATATAAACTAGAAAACATTATAATTATGAAAAAATCAATAGTTTATTTTAAAAAGGGAAAATAAAAGAAAAAAACAGAAAAGGAAAATCTTTTCCTTTATATAAATGGTGGGCTAATGCAAGTTGATATTTATCTTTCACTCTGTGCATTTTATGAAGGTCATTTTGTATCTTTTTAATCTTTTTAAAAGAACTTACAGGGGGAGTTGAGCTGATATTTAATTTTTTTTTATTTTTTTGTGGTGCTGAGGATTGAATTCAGGACCTTGTGCATGCGAGGCAAGCACTCCATCAACTGAGCTATGTCCCCAGCCTTTGAGCTGATTTTTATCTCCTAATATAAGGACAGAAGGATATACAAATTATAGAAATAGCTAGATGAAAACATATTTATATTTAGCTGTTTAAGGAGAAAAACAAAACAAGGAAATAAATGATTACTTCATTTCATGAACCCCTTTAGCAGTTGTTTCCTTGAAAGTGTCTAAGATCTGAGCATGTGAGCAATCAATGTGTGAAGGTATCAATTCAAAGACAATAACAGAAAAATATTTTATCATTGTTGACCAGACATTAATGCAAATTTTGACATTGTTAGTCAAAATGGTTGTATAGGCCTTTTGTGGACATAATAAACATGGGAAATCAACTGTGAGAAACAAGAAATTACTCAGGTTTTGTTTGCTCTGGAAGTCTCTTTCTCTTTACCCTTGAATTATCCTGACACAGCATAGTGAAACAGACCAGGTACTCTCACCTAAAAGACCGTTGACATAATTAAGCTTCTCCTCTTGTCAGATCAGCAGGATGTCTTCAGAGGTTTTGTGGCTGGTAGTTTCCTCTTTCTTGCAAATGCCAAGGTTGCACACAAAATGTGTGAAAGAGTAGTTTCTGCAAGTTTGTTGTAAAATAAGATATCATCTCTGTTTTCTTGGTAATAACAAAAACAAAAAAACTTGTGAAACCTGTGTCTGCCCTAGAGGATGGAACAGAAAGCACTTGTCATATGAATCTCCAAGCTCCAATCACAACCACTGGATATAAAGTTCAAAGAATTTCCAAAATCTTTGTTCAGAGGAAGAATTCTTAGGCAAGAGCCATCTCTGAATCCTGAAATCAATAAACATGCTTCCTGAAAATTCCTCAGGTGTCCAGCCTCTTCTCCTATTTTATTAATACTAGCAGAGTTCTTTAATCCAGAAAGGACTAATTACAGGAAAATTATGCATGTAGTTATGTCCATTTTCAGAATGATGTGACTCTTAGGAAATAGTTATTTCAATTAAGTTTGTAATCCTGATCTTTATTCAGAAGATAGGATTTAAAAAGATACTTTTGGCCATCAAAGTTTTCTAGAAATTTTCTATAACAAAGTGAAATACAACATACCTGCTTCTATATCATGATCTTGAATTCTTCTTACCTTAGACCATTGAAAAGTCAATAGCACTGACTTTTTAAAAAAGACACTATTTTTAAAGAGACAATCAGTTTTTATGTCAATGTTCATGCATGGAAACACAAGCATATTGTTTGGGTGTTAATGCCTTATTTTTTTATCTCTTCTTTAGGGTTAAAGAGTTACCTTCTAGAGATCCAAGATAGCAGACTATAGAGAGGCTGTGTTCCTTTTCATTCCATAACTTGGGATTCAAGCAAGGAGAATTTGTTTCTCTGTGAGGCAGTAATTGCTGCTCATGGATCCCCTGCTTTTTATCCAATGTATTCACCTTGATCACCTGCAGTCTGCCAGCATATGGACTGTTTGCATGCAGATGGCTCACTGCCACCTATATTCTGCCATTTGCTTGTTTGCCTGCCTCTTTCCTGCCCATTGTCTGCCTTTCACCTACCCATCACCCACCACCTGAGGTCCACCTGACAATCATCCATCAGTAGCCTGCAGACTGCCCAAAGACCGCTGGTGGGTCACCAGCTGCCTACTGTTGCCTGGAAGTCCACTGTCATAGTACCTGCAGGTTTGGTTACACATGACTACAGTCATTCTGGGACAACAGCAAGGACCTGCAGGACTCCTGTCCTGGCTGACCACATCGTGCCTCCTGGCAGGACCAACCACACCCCACATGGACTTGGAGCCCATGCCCTGTGCTGCAGCTCCCCATTTGCCAACACGTTTGGAAGTCAACCAGTGCAGCCATCTTGGATTATCCTGGAAGCAGAAGCTGCCATCTTTAGGTGGGGTCAATTCCATCCTGAGAGCCTACTGGAGACTGGAAGCTCATTCTCAGGTACCTCTCATGCATCAGGCTACTGAAGACTGGGAGGTTTCAATAGTATATGACTGTTATAGTGTAGATTTTTTTCACCTTTTTGAAAATTTTTGTTTTTATTTCTTTATTTTTCTCACTCTCTCTAGTTTACTTTTGTCTGCCTGTTTCCTCAGAGTCTCTTTCTCCCTTTTCTCATGCTAACAACCAACTTCATTTGATTCCACTTTCACTCTTCCTATTATCTAGTACTTCTAAATACTCGTCTTATCCTACTAACAGTTACATCCTATGCAGCTCCCCATCCTCTTTGTCCACCATTAGAAATTGTAGACCTCATTGAAAATCTATTTGTTATACTGTACATAATAGTTGAACTCCACTCTCTATTTATTATGAAAATATTGTTAACATCCTCATAGGGACTACTTGGTTTAGGGCTGCATATTGTCTGTACTGGGTGGAACTAATATTGATCTCTCCCTTAAAGAAGAAGTTTTGACAACCTGCAGGGTCACTATAAGTCTATGGGAGGAAATTGCAATATGCCAGATCTGCACTGCTAGAGGGAATGATGTGTGAATAACATGAGAAAACAAGAGAAGAAAGTGTCCCAAACAAACCAAGGTTCTATTTTAGTAGCAACCAAGGACAGCATGTTAGAAGAAATGTAAGAAAAGGAGTTCAAAATATGCATAATAAAATAGATTTGTGAAGCAAAGAATGAGATAAGAGAGCAAATGCAGGCAATGAACAATTACTCCAATAAACAGTTGAAAGAGCAACTGCTGGAAACAAAAGATCATTCCAACAAAGAGATAGAGATTCTGAAAATAAAAAAGTAGAAGTCCTTGAAATGGAGGAAAGAATAAGCCAAATAAAAAATTCAATTGAAAGCATTACCAACAGACTAGATCACTTGGAAGACAGAACCTCAGACAATGAAGAAAAAATATTTGAATCTTGAAAATAAAGTAGATCAAACAGAGAAGATGGTAAGAAATCATGAACAGAACCTCCAAGAACTATGGAATATCATGAAAAAGTCAAATTTAAGAATTATCAGGAATGAGGAAGGCACAGAGGCACAAACTAAAGGAGTGAACAAACTATTCAAGGAAATACTATCAGAAAATTTTCCACATCTGAAAAATGAAATGGAAAATCAATACAAGTGGCCTACAGAACACCAAATGCACAAACTTACAACAGATCCACACCAAGTTACATTATAATGAAAATGCCTAACATCCAAAATAAAGATAGAACTTTAAAGGTTGTGAGAGAAAAGCATCAAATTAGATATAGGGGGAAACCAATATGAATATCAGCAGATTTCTCAGCCCAGACCCTAAAAGCAAGAAAGACCTGGAACAACATATTTCAAGCTCTGAAAGAAAACGGATGCTAACCAAGAATCTTACACCCAGCAAAACTATCCTTCAGATTTGAAGATGAAATAACAGCCTTCCATGATTAAAAAAAAAAAAAGTTAAAAGAATTTACAAATAGAAAGCCTATGCTACTGAATATTCTCAGCAAAATATTCCATGAGGAGGAAATGAAAAAAAACAATGTAGGTCAGAAAAAGGAGGAATTACCCTACAGGAAAAGCCAATCAAAGGAGAAACCAAATCAAGTTCAAAATCAAACAAGCCAAAATGACTGGGAACACGAATCATATCTCAATAATAACCCTGAATGTTAATGGCCTAAACTCATCAATCAAAAGACATAGACTGGTTGGGGAGATCCAAGATGGCGGGCTAGAGGAAGGCTGCATTCCTACTTGCTCCGTGGATTCCTACTTGCTCGAGATTCAAACAGCAGGAATATGACTCTCAATGAGATTTTATATTCAAAGCACATATAAGGGGTCCCCAGGTGCCGCTCCAGAACCAAGTCAGCCGGGCTGGGCTCGGCCCCGCCGCAGGTAGCTACCATACGGGAGCGTCGGACCCTGCAGCTGCTTCAGAGCCACCGACCTGGGTCTGCGCCAGCCAACAAGTGAGTGCGGGTCCCCAGTAGCCCTTTGGAGTCACTGGCCGCGGCTCCGGCACCAGTCGGCAGCGTCCCAGGCAGAGACTGAGCATCTCAGGCTACCTGGGGCATCCAGCGGCATCCGGGGAGGTCCGGCCGGGAAACTCTGGGATCGCGGACTCTGGCGGGGAGTTGGAACTACCCCACGCCATTTTGGCGGCTTAACTGGCGGAGAAGGCCTGTTACCAGCTTCCTGGGGCCTCCAGCTGCGTCAGGGGAGGTCCCGCCGGGAAACTCTGGGATCGCAGTCTCTGGCAGGGAGTGGGAACTATTCCGCACCACTTCCGCAGGTTCCCTGACAGAGAGTGCCCATCTCCGGCTTCCTGGGGCCTCCAGCTTCACCTGGAGAGGTCGGTCCGGAGCCCCTGGGATCACTGACTCCAGCGGGGAGTTGGAACTGCTCTGAGTTTGGCGGCTTCCCTGGCAGAGGGGGTCAATTTCCAACTTCCTGGGGCCGCCAGCTGCGTCTGGGGAGGTCCAGCCGGGGAAACTCTGGGATCTCAGTCTCTGGCGGGGAGTGGGAACTATTCTGCACCACTTCCTCAGGTTCCCTGGCTGAGAGTGCCCATCTCTGGCTTCCTGGGGCCTCCAGCTTCACCTGGAGAGGTTGGCCCGGAGCCCCTGGGATCGCTGACTCTGGGGGGAATTGGAACTGCTCTGAGTTTGGCGGCTTCCCTGGCAAAGGGAGTCCATTTCCAGCTTCCTGGGGCCGCCAGCGGTGTCTGGAGTGGTCCGGCAGGGAGATTAGGACCTTTGGTGCCAGCTTACAGTGTCCCCAGGAGAGAGCAACCACCTGCCACTGCCTGCACCCCCAGCGAGGAGTTCAGGTCAGCCTGGGCTCTCAAGCCCAGTGTCTCCATAACTGAGCACAGTTCTGTGACACCACCCCAACGTGACCTAGTGCCCAGGCCCACACCCAGGCCCGGAGTCTACCACCTTGCTGTATCTAATTGTCTATCAACATTAGGCTGCCTCTGCCCAGAAGCATTGATCATACCCAACCTGGAGTTAGTGGGACGGCACCTTTCTTGGGTCACCCCTTGATCAAGCACCCCTCAAACAACAGAGGGGAAGATACACGAGCACCATGAGAAAACACGGGAAGAAAGTGTCCCAATTAAACCTAGATGATATATCAAGAGAACACAAAGACAGCATGGTAGAAGGAATGACAGAAAAGGAGTTCAGAATGTTCATAATTAAAGTGATCCGAGAAGAGAATGATGTGACGTGAGAGCAGATTCAGGCTATGAATAATCAGCTAATAGAGCAATTGCAGGAAGCAAAAAATCACTTCAATAAAGAGATAGAAATTCTGAGAAAAAAACAAACAGAAATTCTTGAAGGAAACAAGGAAATGAAGGAAACTATCAACCAAGTTAAAAACTCAAAAGAAAGCATAATTAACAGAATAGATCACTTGGAAGACAGAACCTCAGACAATGAAGACAAACTATTTAATCTTGAAAACAAAGTCGAACAAACAGAGAAGATGGTTAGTAATCATGAACGAACCCTTCAAGAAATATGGGACATCATGAAAAGACCAAATTTAAGAGTAATCGGGATTGAGGAAGGCACAGAGATACAAACCAAGGGTATGAATAATCTATTCAAGGAAATATTATCAGAAAATTTCCCTAATATGATGAATGAGATGGAAAATCAATTACAGGAATCTTACAGGACACCAAATGCACAGAATTACAACAGATCCACACCAAGGCACATTATAATGAAAATACCTAACATACAAAACAAAGATAGAATTTTAAAGGCGGCAAGAGAAAAGAATCAGATTACCTACAGGGGGAAACCGATACCTATATCAGGAGATTTCTCAGCCCAGACCCTAAAAGCAAGAAGGGCCTGGGACAACATATTTCAAGCTCTGAAAGAAAACGGATGCCAACCAAGAATCTTATACCCAGCAAAACTTACCTTCAGGTTTGATGACGAAATAAAATCCTTCCATGATAAACAAAAGCTTAAAGAATTCACAAAGAGAAAGCCTGCCCTACAGAACATTCTCAACAAAATATTCAAAGAGGAAGAAACGAAAAATAACAATCTCAGTCATCATGGGGAGG
>JAJEJO010041751.1:0-36320 GCA_020662805.1 Glaucomys volans | reverse complement strand
GCAGGAGCTGGGGCCACATAGTTGGGTAACCCCACCACCAAATTCCTACTGCAGACAGGTCTACTGTTGGGGAATCTATTGAATAAAGTGTGTCTCTGTGCAACTCTGGCACTGCTCATTCATGCATTCATTCACACCTGAATTAGGCTTCTAAGAGCCAGGGGCCTCAGGTTGGTGGGGAGGCCTGGTCATGGACAGGGTAGTAAATGTAGCCGGAGATGTGCCCTAGGGCAGTGTGGGGGCCTGGGGTATTGATCCAGGAACAAGGAGGGGCCCAGGAAAGCTTTCTATTGGCTAGGAAAATGAGGGTATAGAGGCAAGGGTGTTTCTGGATAGAGGCCCAAACTGCAGCTGAGGTTCCCAAGAAACTAGAGGCCTTGAAGGGAGTTGGAGATGGAGGGTGCAAAGGGGCAGTGATCACAGTGCCATACTCCTGTGGCAGGGAAGCTGCCAACTGAACAGACATGGGGGAGGACCTTAGGGGCCTTCTTAGGAAGGGGAACTTTTAGCAGCACCCCTCTAGCGGCAGCATGGAGGGTGGCTGGAGGGAACTGGTCAGGGCCAAGAGACTGGTTCAGAGTCTGGAGCAGGAGTCAAGGAGTCCTGAGCCAGTCAGGGCTGGAGGTGTGGATGCCGTTCCAGGGTGAACCCAGGACCTGGAGTGAGGGTTCAGGGTTCCCAGGCACATTGCCTGCCTGCTGGGTGAGGCATTTTTCCTATTTGACTCAGCACCCACTGGTCCTAATGAATAACATTCACCAGGTCAGGCTGAACTGAAACTGGCTCTGCAGTAGCCCTAGGGCAGTCTTTCAGAACAGTGTCCACTCCCTGCCACTATCCACCAACCTTCCGGCTAGCTGAGGACTGAGCCCCACCCGCTCCCTGGTCCTTCAAGCTTCCTGCCAACATCCCAGACCTCCCGCCTGCCCCAGGCCCTTCTCCTTGGCCTGGGTCAGTCCTCCGGGGGACAGCCATCCAGCCTCTGCCTCCCTGGGGCCTGATTTAGTGTCAGCGAGCTAGGAAACCAGCCTCAAAGAGCACACCCACAAGGAACAGCCGAGCCTCTGCGACAGCCGTGCTTTATTTGGAGTTTTCCACCTAAGCGGCCCCCAGCTGGGCCACATGATATGTGCAAAAGTCCCCCCAGAAAGCTGGGCCTCGCAATGGGTACAAAAGGCCCCCATGGGGCAGAGCCGTGCAACAGTAAAAAAAAAAAAAAAGAGACAGAGAGAAATCAGTTTCCCAGGAAGCCTGGCCTCGGCGAAGTACATATTGCTTGAAGCCAGTCCAACGTGCCACTTGTTCAGGGTCTGTTTTCTTCTCTGATTGTGCTTTCTTTTCCAAGTCCTTAACACTCTGGGGTTGTGGCCACCAGAGGGGCCAGACGCAGTCCTCAGGGGCTAGGGCGCCTGGCTGGCAGTGTGGTTTGAGGGTGACCTCTCACACACAGACACCCCCAACACAGTGTTCCCCCGCTGGTCTTGGCCCCACCAGGAAACTCAGGGCTTCCCAGTCTGCCGCTGAATCACATTCAGGGAGGGACACTGCCCCAAGACAGACAAGGCCCTCCACCCCGCAAGGGCACAGTGGGGTGGGAGGCTGTGCCATTCACATCACACCCAAGACAGGTGTTTGCAGTGTCTGACTCTGCGTGTGTGCATCTGGGTGTGGCACATTTGTGTGTGTGTGTGTGTGTGTGTGAGTGTGTTTGGCCAGAGGTGGGGGCTGAGGCTGGGGGAGGTACTTCTGGGATTCAGGGCACATTGACTTTGAAGGGGCTTCCAGGGACACTTTCATCGCCCCACTTGACAATGAGGATGTAGTCCCCTTTCTCCTTGACAGTGTAGGTGACGTTGTACACTCGGTTCCCCATGTGCTTCACATACACCTCCTCACAGGGGGTCTTGGGTCCATGCACACCCACCATCATCATGTTGGTGCCTGGAGAAGGAGACAGAGAGGGAGGACTCGCACCAGGGGCCCAGGCCACACCCTGCTCTCCCAGGACCCCTTACTCCCACACCCACACTCCCAGGTAAGCCCGCCCTCAGGGACAGCCCTGTCTCCCCCAGGAGCCTGCCTGCTTTGCTGCAGTCCACTGTGAAGGAGTTCTTCTGGCCCACAAAGGCCTGGGACAGCCCTGGGCCCCGTGTCACCACTTTGCTGGCATCTGAGGTGAACTTGGGGATGGAACTATAGCTGGAGCCACGACTTGAAGATGACTTGGTCACAGTTTCCACCAGAACTGTGGATGTTTCGTGAAGGCTGTGGCCTCCAGACAGTCGGGGACCTGAGGAGCACAGAGGGAGGCCACGAGCCTGGTCAGAAGGGGTCCCTAGGTTGTGAGTCCTCAGCCAGCACTGACAACCTGTATCATGTGCCCCCACCTCCTGTCCTATGGCATTTGAAGGGCACAGCCCCATTCCAAGTTAAGTTTCCAAGCTACCAGCTCCAATTCCTGCTTCCCTCTAGGTCTCAGCCTCGGACACAGCCATCTCTCATCCTCCTAGCCTTGGTCTGGAAACTTCAGTTAACTCACAGTTACAAAACTTTTATTGTAAAAATGAACATGTGTCCAATTGACTCTGGAGGCACACACCTGTGATCCCACCAACTTAAGAGACCGAGGCAGGAGGATCACAAATTCAAAGCCAGCATTAGCAACTTAGTGAGGTCCTAAGCAACTTAGCAGACTCTCTCTCAATATAAAAAATAAAACAGGGCTGGGGATGCTGCTCAGTGGTTAAGTGCCCCTGGGTTCAATCTCTAACTCAAAAAAAAAAAAAAAAAAAAAAAAAAACAGGGGTGGGGGGACATAAGTCCAACAAGTCCTTTAAACAGCTTCAGAAAGGGAAGCTGGCTAAACTTATTAGCAACAAGAAATAAGGGAAGCCAAGAGGGAGAAGGCTAAGCTAAAGCTTGGGGAGCTATTGCAGATAAAAGACTAACCAATAGGTGGGTCACAGTAAAGAAGAAGAATTGAAGTTTTAGATGATTTTGCACAACTCCACAGAATGGAATGCTGTATGATCCAGGCCCACCTCCATTCCTGGTAAATTGCCCATGATGTTTGGAGTCAGACTATGACCAGATGTGAATGGCACTGGAGATAACCAGACTGGGCTGGCCTGTGTGGACATCCCCTACCCAGGGCACTCACCTGTCACCTTGGCTTTGAAGGGGCTGCCCACAATGTGCTGGGGGCCACCATATTTGATGGCAATGAGGTAGTTGCCAGGAGCCATGGGAGTATAAGTGACCACATGGCCCTCAGGACATTCCCGACAGTCCAACTGCACCTTGGAGGGGCCATCAATGGTGACGGACAAGGCCCCTGAGCCCGCATTCAGGGTATTCACAATGAACTCTGAGGACACACCTGGGGACCAGAGGGAGCACGGTCTTAGGCAGGAAGGGATTAATAGCCCAAAGCAGACTTGGCCCCACGTCCCAGGCCCCCAGGGCAGCACAGTGAGGATTTGGGGGCTCAGTGAGCATTGCCCCAGCCTCTAGGGCAAGACAATACTGATGAGTGTGTGAGTATCCCCCAAATACACCCCTGTCCCCCAGCTCCAGGCACTCACCAGTAGTGCCTCCCTCAAGCCCAGGACCATAGGCTGACACCAAGCCTGGGTCCCCAGCCTGGCTCTGCTCCCCAACACGGATCTTGAAGGGGCTTCCAGGAATGTGGGCACCATTGAACTTGACATCGATGGAGTGGATGCCATTCTCATGGGGGATGAAGCGGATGGTATGCTTATCTGTGGGGCAGAAGGTTGATGGATGAGCCTCCCCCTTGCCCTCCCCTTCCCAGGAAGGCCTGGCCTGGCAGGGGTCACAGGGGCAGGGCCAGCTCACCACTATCCAGCTCAGAGACATAGCACTCCTCCACAGCACCCGAGGGCGTGTGCACCCTAGCATCAATCACGCCCCGTGCACCGTTCAGCTGCACAGCAAAGGACGCGGGCTGGTTCACCTTGAGTCCAGTTTCCTGCAAAAGCCACAGGGGACACTCAGTCTTGGGAAAAGGAGGCTGGACTGGTCCTCTCTGCAGTCTGTCCCCTCCTGCTAGGCCAGCTGGCAGGGAGAGACAGAGAATGAAGGGGCTGGTCCGTAACTCTCTGCATCCACCTGCCACGAAGTGGGCACCATTCTAGCCACGCTGGGTACATCAGTGGATAAGGGATGAAGTGTCCCTGTCTTGGATGAGCAAGCAGAGGCCTGGTACTATAAAGTAGGCCTGGCGGCAGAGAAGAAAGCATCTGACAGCGCTGTGTGGGCTGCAGGCACCCCGGAGCTCAGAGGTGGAAAGCTGAATGTGCCTGGGCTGACCTGGGGGCACTTCTGGGACAGGTGGGCCAAGAGGGAGGCCTGGAGGGAGCACTGGAGGGCTCTGGGGGAGGGGAAACTGGGTTGGGATAGAGCCTGGTTCTAGGGTGGGGGAGATACATGAGGGCTTCTGTGGGCCGACAGGACTTCCCTGAGGGGCAGCTGGAGGGGCATGGAGGCTCAGCCTTCTCCCTGCCCCTTAGTGAGCTGCTGTGTGTCCCCTGTACACTTGACAAGGGCCTGCTTGGCACATATTTCCACATGACAGAAGTGAAGAAAGTCAGGTTCTCTCTATAGATCACAGCAGGACAAAGCAAACCAGGTTCACAGCAGCCAGGAGAGGCTGTATCTTAGGCCCTGAGGCCACATGCATTTGCCTAAGAGTCCTCAGCTCTCTCTGCAACCAGCTTGCTCTTATTTTGTATTGATTTTATATATATATTTGCTTTTTGCAATACTGGTATTGAACCTTGGGCCTCTGAGCTACTTCCCCAGATCTACTTTATATTCTTATAAATCATTAGTTTATAACATGAAAAAATAAGTGGGACAAGAAATTTCAGGTAGTAGTACAAACAGGGAAACAAAACTTGTAAAAGGCAGAAATAAGGCACAGAGTGACACAGCAGGGACACACCAATAGGGACCCAGACACTGTCCTTCAAGGGTCCTGCCTTGTGCTCTACAGTGGAGAGAGGGGACTTCTCCTGGCCAGCTCTTCCAAGGTCACTAAGTCCCGGCCATGTAGACTCCTGCCCATCTCTCAGTTGGCAGAGGGGCCCCACCGTGGGCACACACCTGGAGGCTGGTAACTGTGAGACGGCGGGCATCATCTGAGAGGGAGGCCACAGGCACCACAAAGGGGCTGTCTGGGATGTGCTCATCATTGAACTTGATGGAGACCTCGTAGTCACCTGGGGAGGGAGGCTAGTCAGCACAGACCCCAGAATGCACAACAGCATCATCCCAGGACAGACTCCTTAGGTCAGGGTCCAGCTCTCTGGACACATTCCCAGGGGTGGGGTGGAAGACAACCAGGCAGGGAAAGAGCAGGGGCAAGTATGGGGTGCCCTGCCACCCCAGGCATTATCTTCCTGGTTAGTGAGCAGCAACCCAGTCTGGAAAGTCAGGCTGGCTCAGCCCCCAACCCAGCATGGACGGCTACCTGGTTCTTGGACAACATAGGAGACACCGCAGGAGCCATCTTTGCGGTCCTCAAATGCAATCTCCGCCTTGCTGGGACCCTCCACAGCAATAGACAGGCCCCCTGCGCCTGCTTCTCGGGTCCAGATGCTGAACTCGGCTGCATTCAGGGAACAGGGCAAGGGTGCCACTTAAGCACCATTGCCCTTCACACTGGCTTGGCTGCTCTGTCCCCAACCACCCACCTGGGCCCCTGCCCCTCACCTGGCACGCCAGCCACACCTCGCTCCAGCCCTGTGCCTCCAGCACGCACCTTATGGGCACCACCTTCACCTAGTGGCCCCACAGTGAACTGAAAGGGGCTACCAGGCACATGCTGGCCGCGGTACTTGACAGCGACCGTATGAGGCCCCATCTCCTGGGGCACAAAGCGCACGCTGTACGCACTGTCCTCCCCCTCGACGATCTCGGCAGCTTCTGTCTTGCCTGATGGGCTGGTCACCTGTGCGGTCATGTCCTGAGAGCTGGCCTCACCTGCAGGGTGGTGGGGGGATATCATGCAGCAAGGCGCTGCTGTTCCTGACCCTCCCCTCTTAGTGAAAGTCCCTCCTCTGTTTAGATCAGCCCTGACTGTCTGGAATGAGTCTGCCAGGGTCAGGGCCTGGCTGACCTCACCTCCCCTCCTGTCTCAGGGGACAGAAGGCCCTAGCCTCCCTATGGGGACCCTGACCCAGCCCAGTACTCTGCTTACCCTCCTGTTGCCGGGCGATGCTGCCGAAGGAGCCCAGGCGTTCCCGGCCCAGGAAGTCCCCAAAGACAGCAGGGAACGGGTCCCCACCGACCTGAGTGGACTCCTCCACCCGCACCTCTCGCTTGGTCTCCCCACCCCGAGTCTTGCTGATCTCTGTCCGCTCTGTGCGGGTGTACGTGTGGCTGCTGCGTGTGAAGGTACGAGTCAGGCGCTCCTGGGCAGACACCATTTGGAACCAGTTTCCTGTGGGACACCAGGGAGCCAGGGTGAGTGGAAGCCAAGCAGGAAGGGGACCCTGAGCGCAGCTCTGGGCCCAGCCAACCCTCTCCCCACAGCCCTGCCCACCCAGCCCTTCCCAGTTCTACCAGGGATCTTGAGGTTGAGGTCACAGGTGCTGCCAATGGTGGCGATGGAAGGTGCCTGTCTACGCCGGGTGATGCTTTCCTTCATGCGGCCCTCACCAGTCACCTTCACAGTGAAGGGGCTTCCTGTGGGGTAAAGGGTGGGTCAGTCGCACAGACCCCCCCACCTCCCAACCTCCTGGTCTGTCCATGCCCAGCCCTGGCCAGAGCCTTACCTGGGACATGCTTGTCAGCAAACTTGATGTTAATGATGTAGGTGCCGGGCTCGGTGGGGCAGTAGGTGACTTTGCATGTGCCATCCTCCATGTCCTCACAGTTGATGTCCACCTTGCTAGGGCCTTCAATGCTCAGCCCCAGACCTCCATAACCTGGAGGGAAAACAAGGGTGTCTCCCTCAGCCCTATGCCACCCACACCACATACTCTCCCTGGCCCAAGCTGCAGGCTCTGCCTGGAATGAATGCCCAGCTCCTACAGTAGCCTCCAAGGAAAATGGTGCCATGGAAGGAGAAGGGGTGAGCCAACCACTGTCCCCAGGGCCCCAGGATAGGCAGTCTAGAAAATTCCCTTAGATTCCAGTGATTGAGGGACAAACTCAGGATGACTGAGCTTTCTCTTAAAAGTGAGAAAACTGACAGGGGATATTTACTTTCCCCCAAATGGGCCCCAGACTCTGAATCCCAACAGAGACTAGGCCAAGAAGTTCAGTGAGGAGGGTATGGCCAAGGAGATGCTGGACAGAAAGGTGGACAAGTACCCTCTGGAGGGTTCAGCTGGAATGGGGGTCACTGTGGCAAGAAGTACCTGCATTACGAGTGTCCACGATGAACTCTGCCACCTGGAAGGTGTGTCCTTCTGAAAGGCCCTTGCCCCAAACCCGAACCTTGCTGGCATCCCCAATTTCAGATGGCCCCACCAGGATCTTGAAGGGGCTGTTGGTGACATGCTTGCCACTCTTGCGCACGCTCACCACGTGCTCCCCGACCTCTTTCGGGGTGAAGGAGATTCCTGTGGAGAGTGGGTGTCAGGCAGAGCCTCCCTTTGGGACCCATTCCCCTAAAGTGCCTGTCAAGGACCCACACTCACCGATGTGCCGGTTGGGCAGGCGCTTCAGCAGGCAGGGCTCCTCATTGCCCGACGGGGCACGGATGCTGGCAGTCAGCTGGCTCAGGTCACTCTCTGTGATCTTCAGCGACACATCCGTGGAGGTGCCGACATTGAGCTGTGAAGTCCTCATGGAGTCATCGCCTGTGGGGCAGTTGGGGCATTGGGCTACCATGACTCCAGGCAGGCCCTGCCCTTGCAGGACTCAGGAACCCCTGGGACAGACACTGTTGGGCTCAACAGAGACCCGGGGGCCACTCACAGTGTCCCAAGGTCCAGATAGTAGGGCCTACATTCACATTAGCTGCCAACACCACAGAAGGACCCTGCACCCCAATTCCCTGTGGCTGCCTCATTCCTGCAGGGGCTAATCCCTAAATGAACCTTTGTGTATTCAATCCCGAGTCAGGGAGTGCACTGGAAATGAAACCACAGAGCCCCCTTCCTTGCTCTGTGTCACTGATCAAAGTGCTTAGCTTCTTTGGGACAAGTTTCCTCACCTATCAAAAGGAATGTCAGTACCCCAGCTTCTTAAGAGTAACTTGAAAAACAAAATGAAATGTCTTTCAAAGCATGGGGAGACTGAATGTTTCTTGACTGCTGCACAGAATAGTATTCCTCCATTTATCCATAAATGCCCTCCTCCACCATGGCGGGGGCCTGGGCTCAAACGCCCTTGGACAGACTGGGCTTGCACATACGCTGCGTGCTATGTGTGTTGTAAGTTGTGTCCTCAGCGTCCACCCCACCTGTGATCTTGGCTGTGAAGGGGCTCCCTGGGATGTGCTTGTCATCAAAGCGCACGATGATGCTGTAGTCCCCAGGTGCTGTGGGCAGGTAGGACACTGTGCAGGTGCCATCCTTATTGTCCTTGCAGGTGATTTCTGCCTTTGATGGGCCCTCCACAGCCAGCGACAGACCTCCTGTAGGTGGAGGTGGGGCCGAGATCAGAGGTCCTGCCCTTGCCCCTGCACTGGCCAGCTAGCCACCCATGTCCCCTGTCTGCTACTCTCCTCACCTTCTCCTGCATCCTTAGTGACAATGGTGAAGGTGGCTGGCTTGTTGACCATGCCATGGCTCAAGCCTGGCCCATAGGCACTGACATGGCGGCTGTTGATGGCATCCACATAGAACTGCAGGGGGCTCCCTAGGGGAAGACAGAGACAGAGGCTGTGTCAGCACAGAGACAGAGGCAGCTTGTGCCCCCTTGGCCACCACACCTTCCAACAACCTCCCTGCTGAGCCCGGCATCTCTGCCATAGGAACCTGGCTCATGGAAGCCTACCACCCACCAGGAATGAAAGAGCCTCACGTGCATCTGCACAGGGCAGATTCTCAATAAATATTTATTCAGGGCAGCCCACACCCTCAGCAGCAGTTAGGGATCCCAGAAGCTGTCCCTGAGGAATCCCATAACCTGTTCCCACTTCTGATGAATCTTAGGGCCAATGTGCTTCAAGGAAGGCAAGGCTGACTTGGAGGTCAGCTTCTCTTGCCCAAGCACAGCACAGCCTGACCCCAACTCACCAGGGATGTGGTTGCCATCATACTTGATTCCCATCTGGTGCAGTCCCTTCTCGGTGGGCGCATACCTCACTGTGATGGTGCCATCTTTGTTGTCTGTGATGTTGGGTCTCGCGGTCTTCCCAGAGGGCATCCGCACCTCCCCTGTAGGCCAGACACCGTTATGGGGGAGACCCTGGTTTCTCTCACTACAACCACCTGTTGTCCTAGGCCCAACTCCTATATGGCTCTGCTTTCACTCCAGAAGCCAGGCATGCAAGGAGCAGAGGATAAACCCTGAACCAGGAGATAGATGCCTTGAGGCTAAGTTCTATCTCTGCCCAACTGGTTGTGTGACCTTAAATAGTTCACTTCCCCTCTCTGGGCCCCAGTTTTCATCTTTATGATAAGGGAGTAGGTCTGGATGAGGGTTGTCTCTGCCCTCTGAGCCCTCATGCCTGAAGGCCTCACAAAGATACCTGTGAGCTCCCCTTTCTGGACGGTGAAGGGGATGACCAGGTTAAAGGGCCTCAACATGGACTCCAATGGCTCCACAGGTACCACTGGCTCCTCCGTGGCCTGTGGCAGATGAGAGGGGACAGTCAGTGGCTGGGAAATGCCTGGGAGTGTGGCCTGCCACATGACTACCACTGGACAGAGCAAGGAAAGAAAAAGATGGTTAATGATAAACCTGAGTGAGAGGGAAATGTGCCGACTGTAAGGAAAGAGTGCCATGCCCTTGGGGGGCTCCACCTGCCCAGTCTAATGCCCGCTTGCATTCCCAGAGGCCCCCAAATCATGCCCCAGCCCTGGCTGCAGAAGAATAGAAGAAAGAAATGAAGGAAGGGGAGAGGAGTAGGGTGAGGCCCGCCGTGGGAGGCGGCAGTACCCAGTGTGTGGGGCAGGTGCCGGGCCGGAGAGGGACGTAGGGTTGGTGCAGCTGTGGCACTTCAGAGGGCTCCTCCACATGGGGCAGGGGGTCACAAGCCTGGGGAGGCAAGGCGGTGGGGTACAGGATGTGGTGAGTCACCAGACCAGAGCTGACTCAGAGAATTGCCCATGGATCTGAAGCCCTGTGGGGACATCCTGGGTGTTCTACCCTTGTCATCCTGCAGGGCCACCTCTGTGGAGGTAGCCTGAGGGTCAGAGAGGAACACAGTTTCTCCAGAGAAGGCTGATGCCACTGGAGCCCGAGGCAGTGCTGTGCTCCCTCCCACTTTGGGAGGCTGTGGGAACAGCACATTGGCCCTAAGATTCATCAGAAGTGGGAACAGGTTATGGGATTCCTCAGGGACAGCTTCTGGGATCCCTAACTGCTGCTGAGGGTGTGGGCTGCCCTCACTGCCCATAGTTGCTGTCTAGCCCTGCCATGGCGTGGAGCTTACCAGAACGTGGAAGGGGCTGTTGGGGATGTGCTCGCCTCCAAAGCGGATGGTGATGACGTACTTGCCCGGCTCGGGCGCTGTGTAGTAGATGTCAAAGGTACCATCATGATTCTCGACCACGTCCACATCAAGCTCCGCCCCATCTGGCGTGGACACTGTGCAGGTCACCTTCCCCTTGCCTGCTGCCTTAGCATCCACTGTGATCACGGTCTCTTCTCCAATCTGGATTCGGGGACCTAGGCAGGCACCTGCCACATGGAAAAGCCAGGTCAGGTCAGAAGTTGTGGGGACTGTGCCCAGTCCTCTCCCTTCCCAGATCCCCCCAGCCCCCAGCAGAAGAGGAAGGCACTCACCCAGGCCATGGCCTCCAATGGACACTGGAAAGAGAGCCAAGCATTAGGCCCTGTGGTACTCAGTAGGGAACTGGGGGTGGGAGGGGGCTGGGGGGACAGGATCTTTGGCTATGGGGACTGGGCTGCAGATCTGGATGTGCTCTGAGGAGGCTGGATGGTAAGAAGGGCAGGGATGTGGAGTGAGTGCCTACCTGTGACGAGGCACTTGCTGGCGTCTCCAGTGGGCAAGGCATGGATGCGGAAGGGCGAGTAGGGAATCTCATCGCCGCCATACTTGATGGTGATGGTGTATCGGCCGCTCATGTCTGGCAGGTAGGACACGGTGTATGTGCCATCCCCATTGTCTCGGATATTGGCCTTTTTGGGCTTACCCTCAGGGTCCTGGAGGAAAAGTAGAAGTCAGTGCCTGCCTGTGCCCACAGTCTGACCAGGACAGATGGGCTGCACCTGGACTCACCAAGATCTGCACAGTGAGCAGCCCCTCCCCAGCATCCCGAGCATCGATGGTGAACTCCACCGGCAGGCTGGCAGGGATGCCGGAGGCATTGAGGCCAGGGCCACTGGCCCGCACCTTGCTGGCATCATGGGCTGGAAGCACTTTGATCTTGAAAGGGCTTGAGGGGCAGAAGGGACAGACAATTGGCTGGGGTCCCTTCTCATCTTATGCATTGAGTCCTCCCAACAAATGGACAGGAGGGATGACTCCAATGCCAATTACAGTGCCAAAGTCCTTAGGGCTGTGCTGCCTCCAGGGCAGTGAACTCTGGGGAAGAGCAGGATGGGGCAACCAGACTGAATGAGGCTCAGATAAATGAAAGAGGTTCTCCCCAAAGCCTGGCACTGGGCCTGCAGATGTAGCCCCAGAAGAAGCACTCAGAGCTCAGCATGGACAGCCCAAGGTCATTCCTTACCTGCGTGGCACCTCCTGGTCAGCATACTTGACAGCAACTGTGTAGGGCCCATCAGTGGCAGGGGTATAGTGGACAGTGTGGGTGCCATCTCCATTGTCATGCACCTCTACAGGCTCAGCCACACCTGGGCAAGGGATGCAGGGTCAGAAGAGCCTTCTGGGACCCCACCCTACTTCCCTCCCACCTTGGCCCAGACATTCTATACCTGTGGGACCCAGCACAGCCACCTGCAGGGGGGCCCGGCCAGCCTGACTGCAGTCCACTGTGAAGGTCTGCGGTACCCGGGCCCTGACACCGGCCCCAAGTCCTGGCCCAGAGCACTTCACCTTTCCAGGATCGACCACATCCTTCACTGGCACCCGGAATGGACTCCCTAGGAGGAGGAAGACATTAGTTTTTACCTACCTGCCTGGGAGGGTCTCCCTGATGCCCAGAACCAAGAAAGAGGCAGCCTCCCCTGCCTGTGAGATGCCCACAGGGAGCCCAGACAAACAGGTGAAAATGCTTAGAAACTTGCTAAAAAACCATAAACAAGAATAAATGAACTGGGCTGCAGACTGAGGTTGGGCAAGACAGCAAGAAGGTGAAGGTGAAAGTGGCCAGTGAGCCAGTGACAGGGGCCTGGACTGTGACTGAGCCCAGTGAGTGGACCTGCATAACCAAGGTCTGGCGCTCCAGGCAGAGGCCTCTGGGAATCAACTGGAGCACATCTGCAGCACCCACTGCCCTGCCTCTTGATCAGACTCAGCACCTAGGCTGCCTTCCTGCAATCTGGGCTCTTGCTCCAACATGCTTTGAGGTGGCCCCTCTGCAAAAATCCACACCCAACTTTCCTCCAGTTCCCCCATCATGGAGCACACATCCACGTCCTCCCTTGCCTTCCCTGAGCCCACCCTCTTTGCACACCTGGGATGGGCCGTCCCCCAAAGGTAATGTTGACGTCATAGTCTCCAGGGGTGAAGGGGATGTACTCCACGGTGCAGCTACCATCTTTGTTGTCCTTGCAGGACATCTTAGCTTCTGAGGGGCCCTCGATGGCCAGACCTAGGCCCCCAGTACCGGCTCCCCTGCAAGATGATACCCATATCAGCTCTGCGAGGATCAATGAATAGGGCTGGAGTGGGCTGGGGATGGGGCAGCTAAGGGGAGATGAGCTACTGGGGATACTGGGGAGGTTTGCTCCCAGGTCACCCCACAGAGGGTGAGGCATAGATAGAGATTGGGAGGCACAAGTGGTTCAGATCAAGGGGACTACAGCCTCAGGTTAAGGTTAAGCAAAGGGAAGGATACCTGGTTTCCACTGTGAAGCGGTTGGCCTTGTTGACCAAGCCACCTTCCAGGCCTGGCCCAAAGGCTCGGACACGGGTGGGGTCACAGCCCTCAGTCACACCCACTCGGAAGGGGCTCTTGGGTACGGCTACATCATCATACAACACCTCCACCAAATGCACACCTAGAAGCCAGCCAGAGTCAGTCAGGGTCGCAGCCCCTACCACCCCTGCCCTGGGCACACCATGATCAGCTCCCGGCCCCTCACCCTCTTCAAAGGCCGTGTACTGCACTCGGTAGGTGCCATCCCCATTGTCTGTCACATAGGTGTCAGTCTTAGCACCCGAGGGGTTGAGCACACGAGCCGTCACGTGGTTACCACCCGTGGCTGTTAAGGATCTTGCATCCACAGTGAACTCAGTGGTCACTTCTCGCAGGACACCTGGGTCCCAAAGAAGCACATTTAGAGTGGTGCCAGCCTTCACATAGTCCCTCCTGACCTTCACTCCTCCACACTGTTCCTCTAAGTACGGCCTGTTCGCCCTCTGCACCTCTGTGAGCTCCATGCTGCCCCATGCCACTCAGTTCACCATTTGGTGACAATCTTCACCTGTATCAGTTGCTCCACCTGACCTGAAGGGCAAATCTGAATCTCACATGCCTCTGCCTGGCCCATGCCCAGCCCAGGGTCTGGCTCCCTGCAGGCAGCCCACCACACCACCATCTTCTGACTGCCATCGTCTACCCCAAAGCTTTCCCTCTGTATCCTCTGGAGCAGGGTTCGTAGCTTTCTTGGATCAGGTATCCCTTGAGCTGGTGAGTATAAGGATCTCCCCAGAAAAATGCCCAAGGGCAGATGTGACAAGAGCAGAGGTCAATCTCCATGCCCCGATTGTCCCCTTTGCTCCTTCTCTGAGCTCCTAATAAATTGAGAGCCCCCTTCACCTCAGCCCTCAGCTTGGCTTCTCTCCCACCTGCTGACAACCCCACTCCTTCCATTCCTTGACTCATTGACCTGCGACTTGATCACTGCTGGCTTTTTCTTTTACTCACCATGTGGCTCCACACCAGGTCCAGAGACCTTGATGCCACTGGTATCAACAGCTGGCTGCACATGGACACAGGTGGGGAATTTGGGAATGGGGTGGCCTCCATATTTGATGGTGATAGTGTAGGTGCCAGGGAAGGCGGGGCTGTAGGTGATGTGGTAGGTGCCATCTGCGTTGTTGTGGATCAGCACCTCAGCCTTGACGCCTGCATCTGACAGAATCTCGATGGTCAGCTCAGCCTCACCAGCTTCCGAGCAGTCCACAGTGAAGGTAGCTGCCTCTCCAGCCTTGCCACGCTCCAGGCCCGGCCCACTGGCCCGCACCTTGCTTGGGTCAAATACAGGCTGGATGGTGGCCTTGAAGGGCGAGCCTGGGATGTGGGCTTCAGCAAACAGGATGTTGATGGTATATTCGCCTGGCTCTGTGGGCAGGTAGCTGACGGCACATGAGCCATCACCGTTGTCCTGGCACTCGATCTTGGCCTCACAGGGGCCCTCCACGGTCAACCCCAGGCCTCCTGTGCCAGCCCCCTTGGTGTCGATGGAGAATGGTGCAGGGGTGCCTACCAGCCCGCCCTTGAGACCAGGGCCATAAGCACAGACCTGGGGGAGGAGAGGCAGGTGAGTTCCCCACCTTTGGCCTCTCCTTGGCTGCTCCACCTCCATGGCTGCCCACCTAGTTGAGCACCTTCCACTGTAGAGTAACTACTTAGAACAATTCCAGGTGGGGATAAGGAGGTAGCGAGATGAAATCATTTGTCCTAGTTGGTGGACCTGGAGTTCAACCTCAGGTCTGATTCCAAGGCCAGGCTCTTACTGTCTCCAAGGCAGGGCCTGAGGTAGGGACCTTGGCTGTGTCCACTCCAGGTATGAAAGTCCTTCTGGCCTCTATCCCTATGGCTCATCGATCTTCCCCATGTGCCCCCAACTCCTGCCTCCTACCAGCCCCTCCTCCCACCAGTCCCTATCACCTCACCTTGGAGGGGTCAGGGGGCAGCACACCCTCCACAGCAAAGGGGCTTCCAGGCACTGGGTGGCCATCATAGGTGATGTCCACTTTGTAGGGTCCCTCCTCAGGGGGCATGTAGCGCACAGCCTGGGCGTCAGCTCCACCCCCAGGTTCCAGCTTGCAGGGGATAGGTCGTCGGGAAGGTGAAGTCATCCGCACATCCAGCTGGCCTTGACCACCAGCTCCTCGTGTGTTCACAGAGAATGCTTGTTCCTGCCCCACAGCCACCTCTGCGTGGAGGAAAAGGGACACAGTGAAGCAGAGACTCCAGCCCATTCCACCCTAAAACCCCTCACTCCCAGGGAAGTTCTTGTCCCACTTACTGCTGTTGAGGCCTTGAACTTTGACTTTGCTGAGGTCCAGTGGGGGTGCCACATTCACCACAAAGGGGCTTTTAGGGACAGGGTCCCCACCATAGGTCACTGTGACTGCCATGTTGCCCTATTAGGTACAATAGAAGATCAGAACCAGGTGGCTCAGATACCACCTGGCAACATCCCACGGGCCTAGGTGGACTCTGAGGCTTAGAGAACACAGCAAGAGGACAGGAGGCAGGAAAGGCCAAGGATCCAGAACTGGTCCTGTGAGGTTAGAGGAGGGACACCCAATCCCCAGTCAGCAGGACAGGCAAGGGCATGCAGGGGGACACACCTGCTGGACAGCAGTATACTTGACAGTGTAGGAGTAGTCATGGTTGTCTATGATTTCAAAGTCCCGCACAGCCTCACCCTTGGCTGCCCCAGCAAAGTGCACATCCAGCTTGGCCTTGCCAGCTCCCTTGGTCAACACCGTGAAGTGAGTGGGCTTCCCAACTTCCACCCCTGGGAGACCATCCAGAGATGGAAGTGAGGGCCTGGAAACCACTATCCCCAAACCCAACCTCACACCATCCCCAGTCCCTGCCCAACACTTACCTGTGCGGTTCAGCCCAGGGCCCTCAGCCTTAACCTTGCTAGCATCATGGGAAGGGTCCACCTTGATGTGGAAGGGGCTGGCAGGGATCTCCTGGATGTGAAAGAGGCTTCATCAGGACTTTATCCTGCGGACCATACCCCTGTGCCAGGCTAGATGCTGTCGGTATGCCCCAGGGACCCAGTATGGACAGGATGGCCTCTGAAAAAGCCCTCTGGTGTTCTGTGAGGCACACTGTCCATACATAGGAGGGTTCTGGCAGCGTTGTGTAACTGTGCCTCCCATCCCCGAGACCAGGTTTCCAGTTGTCCCCATAGACCTCCACTGTCCAGGCTTTTTGACTATTGATAACTGCAAAATGGGGTACCTGGTTGGCAAACAGCACCATGATGGTGTAGTGGCCGGCCCCAGGGGGTGTGTACTTGACCGTGAAGGTGTCATTGTCATTCTTGATGATATCAAAGTCGATGTCAGCCTCTGCAGGGCCCACCACGCCAGGAGCACACTTGATGCCAATGCTCACATCACCTGAGGGGAGGCAGACAGGCAGAGGCCGTGAGTGGGACTCAGCAGTCAACAGTTCCAGGAGCTGTGTGCAGGGGGAGACCTCCCTCCTAGACCCCACACCTGGGCTGCACATACCTTGCCCTGCCTCACTGCAGTCCACAGTGAAGTAGGTGGGCTCGTTGGCCTTGAGGCCTGTCTTCTCCACACCAGGGCCATATACCTTCACCCGCTCAGGGTGGCTGCCTTCTCCCACGTTAACCTGTGGGCAAGGATCAATGCTCAGCTCAGTGCACCTCCCTCAAGGCCCATCCCTCTCCCTGCACCACCCACTCTGGCCTCAGCTGGAACAGTCTTGGCCTCTTCATGGGAGCCTTGATGTGGGAGGGATGGCAGAGGCCCAGGAATAGCCAAGGTCTGCTCTGTGGGGCCTGGCTACCTTCTGGGACCCTGGTGGCAGGCAGGGGGCAAACTTGGAGGACTCACCCTGAAGGGGCTCTTGGGTATGTTGACACCTCCCCAGGAGATGATGATGGTGTGTTTAATTGGCTTGGTAGGAACATAGGAGCAGCGGAAGGTGCCGTCGCCATTGGGGATCACCTTGATGTCGATGGGGCAGCCGTCTGCATCCTGTGGGCACCACACAAGCAAGGTTTGCAGTGGCGTGGTCACCTCAGAGCACTTCACTGCACCCCCTGCTGGCCTCAGGCAGACTCAGCACCTCTTCTTTCCCACCTCCTAACACCCACACAACCCAGACACTGATGTCATATGAACTCAATGCCACGTGCTCTGTTGGCTAGGGCCCACCCTAGGAGTCAGGAAACCAGCTTGAGGCCATCTGTGTGGCCTGCTCCCCCAGCCTAGGTTTCCTCATCTCTAAATTGTGTTGGTTGGGGAAAGGCTAGACTAAATTGATGCTCCTAGAATTGAATAACAAGCCTTGTAGAGAAGAACAGATCACTTGGAGCCTCAAGAACATGTTCATTAACCTCTAGGGGTCAATGGACACCAGTCTGAGAAACTAACTTGAAACCAACATCCTAGTTGGTGAAATGATCTTTCAATTGTAGATTATTAGTATAAAAACAAGCATTTTTGTAAAACATGTTTTTAAGATTAGCATCAATAAGAAAACAGTTTTAAATTTCCCATAGTCCTTATGGGCCCATGAGACTGTGTCCGCCTGACTTTCTGTGACTCTGTAACTCCTTTTTGGGAGGCCCCTGCCTGGGGTGGTGAGAGCAGGGGAGACCGAGCAGTGTCCTACCTGGGCATAGAGCTTCAGGTCTCCTTTGCCAGCTGCACGAGCATCAATGGTGAACTCGGCAGGCTTGTCCACGATGCAGCCAGTGGGCTCCAGGCCAGGCCCAAAGGCCTTCACCTGTGTGGGGAAAGAGAGGAGGGCTGGGTTGGGGACAGGAGGAGGGCCAGTGCACCCCATCCCTGTCCTATCAGGTGTGCAGGAGCTGGGACACACCTTGTCTGGGAAGCAGTCTGGTGGGGCTGGCTGGATGTGAGCAATGAAGGGCGAGTCACGGATGTCCTCATCGTCACAGATGACGTGCACTGCGTACTCCCCTGGTTCTGTGGGCCAGTACCGCACGTCGCAGGAGCCATCCCCCTTATCATCGCACTCGATCTTGGCCTGTGAGGGTCCCTCAATGGAGAAACCTGGAGCAAGGTGGGGAGGGTCAGCTTGGACTCTCAGGCAGGTACCCCACCCCTTCCCCAACTCCCACCCCAGAAACCCTTCTCTCTCATCTCCCTGTGCATCCTGAGGCTCCTCAGTCTTCCCACTCTCTGTCCCCAAATCAATCCCCTCCATTCCTCCCCATGTCACACCCTTCTCCAGCATCCCTACCTTCTGCCACCCAGTCACTTACCCAGTGTCCCCACTTCTGTGCCAATGGCCTCCACCACAAAGTCAGCCGACTTGCCCACCTGGCCAGTCTCCAAACCAGGACCCCAGGCCCGTACCTTCTGTGCTCCTGCCTCTGGGCTCACCTGGACCTCAAAAGGACTGGGAGAAAGAGGGAGCTGGTATCAATGACAGGAAGTACACCTGCCAAAGGCACCCCTCATCTCTTCCTTTAAATCCCCATGCAGCCCACCTCCCTTCCTTTCCCCCATGGTGGTCTAGACAGGAAGGTACGAGGTGTAAGGGGTGGAGCATGGTGTTTACCTGCGGGGGATGGCATAGCCACCCCAAGTGATGGTCACCACGTATTTCCCAGGTACCACAGGGTAGTACTCGCACTCAAACACTCCATCCCCAGCCTCCCGCACCTTCACTGGCTCCTCTGTGCCCTCTGAGGAAGACAGGGATAGGGGTGCAATCAGTGATCTGTGATGCCCAGCTTCTCAATCCCCTCAAAGAGCCCTTGGGACCCGGGCCAACCTGAGGGCAGTGATACTAGTGGGCAGAGCTGAAACTCAGGGCAGGGATCACATGTCATCCCTGTGTATGAGAGACGAGTATAGCACATAAGGCGGAGAGAATTTAGTCCCAGATTGTAGACTGGGAGGTAGAAAGGAGATGATGTACCTGAGATCCTATGGTGCCTCTTTGGAGCCTCTCCAGGGTGTGTGTGTGTGATGCTTGCTGTCACGACCCTCAGGTTGTCAGAACTATAGGCCATATTCCTCCCTGCACCTCCACCCCCAGGTCCCTAGCCCTGGTCCCTGGTACTCACTTGGCCCCTTGACTGTGACCTTGAGTTCCCCGCTGCCAGCACCTTTGGTGAACACCTTGAAGTCAGCCACCTCTTTAACACGCACACCTTTGGGCTGCAGGCCTCGTCCAGAGGCCCGGCAGGCATTGGGGTTGCAGGCTGGGGAAAGGAAGAAAAGAGAGGTCAGCAGGTACTAAGCCCTGGTCAGAGCCTTAGCTCCTTGTTACTGTCCCTTCACTGTGCACAGTCCTCCTAATCCCCCTCACAGGCACAGGCCATGTGGCATCAGGTAACCCTGTCCTGTGCTCTCTGTATCTCCATCACAACTGGGGTTGCTGGGAGCCAGGCTGGGCAGGAGGCTGGCTGAGGGACCCAGGTGAGGGAGGTTACAAGAAACCCTTTATGCGGGGTCCTTAGAACTGGTGTCACTTGGGAGGAAGGCATGGTAGAGCCTAGGCTGAGAGTAGAATAAGACAGGGAAGGGTCCTTTACACACAGCCAAGGCCATCCACCTAGAGCCATCTGGGCCTTCTCAAAACCATCATAGCAACCTCAGGAACAAAACATCCAGCAATGCCCTGGAACAAGAGCTGTTGCATGTAACATAAAGCCTGCCATGGAGCATGGACAATGCATGGGAACCAGGCTGCCACCAAACAGTGTGAACTGAGGGAATCTCAGTCTGATGCAGAATACACAAAATAGCATGGAACCCATGACTCCACAAAATAGGCAATGACATGTAATCCAGGCATGGCGACCACACCCAGGGTACGCCACAGGATGTAGGCAATGGCACAGAACATGGGGCCTGCCACAAAATGCATGTCATGGTATTGAGCCTAAATTTTATCATAGAAATCATTAGGCAAATGGCAGGGACACAGGCAGTAGCATGGAACCTGAGGCCTGTCATAGAATGCCACAGAATAGGGAAATGAATCCACACCATGTGGACCATGCCACACGGCACAGGTGAGGCCAGTCAGTTATGGCCATGCTGGGTCCAGCCTCTGCTGACAAGTACAAACATAGTGTCATTTTCTTGGTCTGGTGTTCAATGGGCACGGAGAGGACAGGACGCAGCCAGAGTGCTGAGTGCAGGGAGAGAATCGGTGTGTGTCATCAACTAAGGGCCCAATGAGTGGGTGGAGACTAACTTTGTGTGCTCCTGCTGCTTCCCCCTTAACAGCTCCACATACCACCTGCTCTGGTATCCTTCCATGGTCTCCTGACCCTCGTTTTACCCATTCCAGGATGCTCAGGTTGGGGGATGATAAGGGTGAGCCTTCTCAAGCCCTTGGCTACCTGCCCTGACCCTGTGGATTAAGTGCTTCACTTTCCACCAATTTGGTAGAATTCAGTGCCAAGTCTCTGCATCCTGGCTTTGGTGAGGGTTATTGTGGGGATCAGGGAAGGGCCCTTACCTTCTGCCACATGGACAGGGAAGGGACTGCGGGTGATGGGTGCACCAGCAAAGGCCACATGCACAGTGTGTGGTCCCTCCATCACAGGCCTGTAAGTGCAGCGGAACGTGCTGTCACCCTTATCCTCCAAGGCCACTTCCACCGTGTCCTGTCGGCCCTGTGGGTCCACGATCACCACAGCAACATCACCAGTGCCAGCCCCTGTGGTGACAAAGCCCACCATCAGTGCCCACTCTGGACACACACAGGTGATCCTCATTCTGAGACCACCCAGGCCCCATTCATACACATACCCACATGCTATCAGGGCTGCCTGCCTCATGTGCCCTTACCCGCAGTATAGATGTCAAAGTAGGTGGGTTTGTTGGCCACATTACCCACAGGTTCCAGGCCAGGGCCACGGGCTGACACCTTGTTGGCATCTCCTAAGGCCATGCCCACGTTCACCTCAAAGGGGCTACGCTCAATGTTCTGGCCAGCAAAGAGCACAGTGACCTGGGGGTGAGAGGTCAAAGGTTGGCTTCTATGGCAGACCAGTTCTGAGAGGGGATGGAGGGGCAGAATAGAGCCAAAGAGGGTAAGAGGTGGATGGCTGGTGCACTGGGCAGGGTGGGGAGTGGGCTGAGGGGGTCCATTTAGTCATAGCCATGAATGATGGGAAGGCAGAAGGGCACACTGGGAGATACCTTGTGTAACCCAGCAACCTTGGGCACATAGGAGACAGCATATGTGCGGTCCTTGTCATTGTTGGGAACCACCTTGGCCTATCAGGAAGGAAAAAGATTGAAAACCACAGTGGTTGTAGTCCCACCTGATCCCATGGTGCCCAGGGCTCCCCAGCCCCAGGAAGTCCCCATGATGTTGCCTTCCCCAGTTTCCAAAGCACAATGGGTGACTCTGGCACCCCCCTCTAGGCCATTCCTGTTTCTTGTCCCATGGTTTCTGGGTCCAATCCCATCATCCCCAGCAGCCTCTCCATACCTCCTCAGTGTGGCCCTCTGGGTCCTCAATGTAGACCAGCACTTCACCCATGCCTGCATCCACTGTCTGCACAGTGAAGTGGGCGGGCTGTAGCACCGTGTTGCCATGAGGCTCAATCCCTGGGGGGCAGAAGCAGAGCCCAGATTACTCAGGGGAGCCTACTGTGCCCAGCTCCCCAGGAAGGTTCCCAAGGCTCCACACTTACCAGGCCCATAGGCAATGGCTTTTTTGGGGTTCAGCTGCTTGGAGCGAACAGGGGCACCAGGTTTGAGTTTGGCCTTGGGGAACTGGGACAGGTAGGTCATGACAGAATGCTCATCCACGTTGGGATCCACAATCTCCTCAGGAGCAATCACCTGCCACAGAGAGGAACAATGTTTATGTGGGGCCCTCTATACCCAGAAGCCCCAGTTCTCACCTGCATCCTGGCCAGGTATCCTTACAGACCCAACCTCCACCCCCGCCCTTCTTGTCCCTAAGTCCCTCCCCACTCCATGTGCCAGTGTACCTGGGGCACCCCGAGCCAGTCGTCTGCCTGCTGCATGGCTTCTCGAGCATTCTGCACAGGTTGGTTGGGGTCCCAGGCCTCCCAGTCTGGACAGAGACCTGGAGAGATGGTGGAGGGAGACAACAGTTAGGGGAAACCAACCAGGCAGAGCACAGAGCATGTGTTCACCTAGGCCCTCAAAGACTATGGCTCATAACTCTTCCATCTAGCTCAGGCCCCTGACCAGCCAGGTTCGGCTACCCCTGGCATCCCAACTCATCGCTGGGATGCCCATCAGTGTTGAGGCATGACAGCCCTCACTAGCTCCAACAATAAGGCCTTTCTGCCCTGGTTGACGCAGCCTGGCACCAGCCCTACCAGTCAGCCTCCTGCCTGCCCAGGACCCAGAAGAGACCCTGAACACAAACCCTCATGAAGGACCCTTTCTCAGGCCCCTTTGTCTCATTCCAGTTTCCTCAGGGGTGGGTAAAGGAGGTGAGCCCCCTGTCCCACATGTGCCTCTGATCTATCCCTTCAAGGTCCCCTGAAGTCCCAGTTCTTCACACATTTCCACACCAGCCTTGGAGTATGAGAATCCCTTTCTCTTACTAACTACCCACTTGGGGAAACTGAGGCATGGAAAGCCTTGTTAGAAGATAATGCAGTCTCCTTTATGGCCATCAAGAACCCAACCTCATGTCAAAAAGAGTGCTGAGGCCACACCAGATCACCTTGTGAAGGGGTACAGGGTCAGGGTAGGGGCTTGGTCCAGGATAGAGCTGAAGGAGGGTAATGAGCAGTGGCGGGAAGGGGGCCGGCTCAAAGGCTGGAATCCATGACCTGCTGGAACAGCTGAGCTCACTGCTGGCAGCCACACCAGTCGTGGGCAATGGCTCAGCAGCTGGGAATGTTTCCCAGGCGGCACCCCCGCCTCCCACCCCCTGCTCCCCAGCTGACCCTAGGGTGGGGGAGGATTCCCTAAGGGATTGTGGCTACTTAGGCAGGGCCAGCAGACCCGGGGTAGAAGAAGACCTCTATTCTGTGATGAGGGTCAGGAAGGAGCTATCACGGGGTGGGGCTCTGGCTCATACTGCCTCAATTTTCTTAGGGCCCTGATCTTCTCCCACCTGCCCAGGCCAGGGCCTACCCCAAGAGGTAGTAGGTCACCTGCCACTGGACAGTACCATGCTGCCTCAGCCCTCCTGGGTTTCAACTGCTTTTTCCAAAATTGATCTCACAAAGAAGAGGCTTCTCTGGGTCTAATGGGGACCTTCTTGCTGCAAGCCCCACTCCATCTCCTTTCTCTCGGTTCATTGGGAATGGTGTCCACGTGGCAGAGTAGGCAGCTTATGGAGCAGGGATTCCAGGTACTTCTGCCATAGATAAACTGTATGATCATGGACAAGTCACTGGTCCTTTCTGGACCTGGCTGTCCCGGCCTGTAAACCAAGTTTTAAACCTGTTCCTGTCTCTGCAGAATCTAGTCCACCCATGGAGCAGGACCTAACTCCAGCAGGGATTCCTGGCTAGAGGAGTAAATCCCCCAGGTGATCCTGATCCACCAAGCCCTGGGGATGCATTCTGACAACCATAAACCTCAGCACCCCCAGCTTATTCCCACTGTCCTTCTAGGTTAAGGGCTCCAGGGATGCCTACTCACCAGGGGCACAGTTGTCCACAAGAGCACCCAGAGCCTTGCCATCCTGCCAGTCACGGTTAAAGTTGGTGATGGGCAGCTGGGGCACCTTGTTTTGGATCCAGCCGAGTAGACGCTGCTTGGGTGTCTGTTTGCGGGCATCCTCATCATCTTCATCCTCCCACATGGGCATGGAGATGGAGTAGTGCAGAATCAGCGTCCAGATCAGGCCCAGGATCAACTTCAGGTTCCCATCCACAATAGCCTTGCTGTCTGCAGAACAGAGGGAACAAGCCAGCTCAGGAGGGGCCTACCCTTCACTGCTAAGACCCCTTGTCCCACCAACCCCTGAGGCATCTACCCATATCCTAAGGTTGGGCTCCTTCCTCTGGAACCTACCCCTTTCTTCTGCCTACCAAATTCCATCTGGACCTGGCCCAGATGACAAGCCCTCTCTGGGTCTCCCCTTCAGAACCAGGCTGCACATTTCTTCTCCTCTGCAGGTATTTCCATCTATCTAAGCAAACGTCCTGCATTTGGCCCTACTGGACTCAGTTCTCTTGGGGGTACACACTATTTCATTTTGTTTTTTTAAACACCTAACTGACATACAACAAACTGCATATATTAAATGACTTCAATTTGAAAAGCCTTGACAATAGGCATATACCCACAAAGCTATTGTCACAAATCAAAAATAACTGGCACAGCCATCACTGCCAAATCTCCTTGCACATACCCCCTTGTGATCCCTTCTTCCTGCCTGTCCTTGTTCCATCCTCCCAGGCAACAACCGATCTGCTCTCCATCATATAGATTGGTATATATTTTCTAGAATTGTATATAAATGGAATTGTACAGTAAAAATACAAATTTTTTGGTCTGACCTAGAACTTAGGAGGGTCTCAACAAAAATGGTTGAATGAAATATTTTTAAATCTTAAATGAGAGAGGAATGGAATCCATTCCATTCCATCTACACTACCCCAAAGGTCATAGGGTTTTTGGAACAATGGGGTTCTGGGAAGAGGAAAGGGTATAGTGCATGCTCCGCAAGGCTTGGAGATTGTGTTGCAAAATGCTGGGGGTCAGTAGGATCTCACAAGTGCCAGGGGAAATGTCCCTCATGTGGGCTCAAGTGTCTGGCTCAGACATAGGCTACTCACTAACTTCTCTGAGGAATACTTGGGAGCAGAGCTGGTTTCCCAAGATTTTAGAGACCCAACTCCCCTTTAATAGTCAAAGGGAAATGTCCAGAAGGACAGGGGGCTAGAGTGTAGACTTTGGAATCCAGCTTATTTGTAAAGGGTAATGCAGGTGTGAAACCCATCAGCTTCCCTGAGCATTGCTCTTAGGAGGCAGGGAGCGGTGGAAGACGCAGTCTTGTTTATTGATGCTTCTGTGATGAGAGAAGTTGGGGCTGGAGGCTCCTCCTTATCCATCTTTTCTGGCTCCTCCTTTTCTAGATCTTGGGTGTCAGGAGACAGGGGCCTGGGGAACCCCTGGCATCCCCCCCTGCACTCCACCTGGCCCTGGAGGGGGAATCTTGGCCTCCCTGGCCCTGGAACTTGGCCCCTCAGCTCCCCCACCCTATCACTGATTCATCCTTCCTTCCCCAGCAGCTCCCCAGCCCACCCCCTTCTTCTGGCTTCCCTGCAGCACAATGGTTTGGCAGCTCTTGGGTTCCATGACACACTCACTGCCGGCCTCCCGGTGCTTTCACTCTTTCAAACACATAGACTCACAACACTTTCACACAATCTGGACACTCCAGTGCCCTCAGCCTCTCATGGCCCTGACAGCCTCTGAAGCTAGGGGATCACACACCCAGAAGTGCTTCTGGCAAACTGGAGCCAGACCCTGGGAGGGAGGCCTTGAGGCTATGGCTGGGGGTGGGTGGGGTGGAGAGCAGGTCATTCATGTTTGCTGGAGAGAGAGTTTCTCCCTAGCAACTGGCCCTGGGCCAGACAGCAAGTGGTCCGTGGCTTAGGGCAGGAGGGAAGCAGAGGGGCCCAGAGTCCCACCCTGAAAGCAATGACCTTCCTCTCCCTCCTCCCTCTCTGAGGCCAGGCAGAGGGGAGGAACTCTATTCAACCCAGGCTTCTTCCTGTGCAGCGCCCCACCAAGTCACCATTCCCTCGGCCTGGGGATACCCCCAAGGGGTGGGAGGAGCAAGACAACTAGTCCAGGACACCCCTGCCTCCAGTGGGGGTGGGGGCGTGGAGGGAGAAGAGAGAGGGCTGGGCCAAGGGAGGTGCTGGGACAGCTGCTGCCCCCACCAGCCCCTCCTCCAGCTATTGGCTCCAGGAGAAGGAATAGCAACTGGGGAACAGCTGCGGGACAGAGCTGCCTCATAGGCCTCTTTGTTTGGAGGGGATATGGGGGTGGTGGGGGCCATCACAGGGGTGCTGGGGA
Organism: Glaucomys volans; assembly: GCA_020662805.1. Taxonomy (NCBI): domain Eukaryota; kingdom Metazoa; phylum Chordata; class Mammalia; order Rodentia; family Sciuridae; genus Glaucomys; species Glaucomys volans. The sequence goes on along the minus strand of JAJEJO010041751.1, from coordinate 10,117 downwards.
AGGAAGGGCACGCAGCTCCCTTAACCTGGCCAAGGACCACACATCCAGGTGGACTTCTCAGTTCCAGCTCCCACTCCAGGCCCTGACTTCCCTTCTAGGAAGAGAAGTGGGGAGTCTTCATGACCTGCACCCCCTCAGGTGCCCAAATGCTCAGTTTCAGTCCTGAGACAATGCCAAGGAGACTCCCTAGATGGCCCCTTCCCACCACTAAATGGAATGGGGAGCAAGAGGAAGCAGGATGGCCCCCCTCTCCCATTGCAGGCAGTTCCTTTACATCTCCTGGGGTGAACCGGGCTGGTGTCTCAGCCCCTCCCTACAGCCTCACCCGGCCCAACAGCTGAATTGCTGACAGCTTATCTCATCAGCGCGAATGAGCCACTTGGCCCAAACGGGCATGGCTCCCCTTCCTCTCAGCGGGAACCCAGGAGCTTCCCTCTCGCCCCCAAACCAGGGCTGGCTTCTTCCCCTCTACTCAGAGACGGCCCCTCCATAGCTGAGCCAAGGGGGCTGGAGCCAGGCACAGCCATGGGGGAGGGGAGAGGTGTGCTGGGGAAGGATGAGGCCTGGAGAGGGGCTGGCTGCCCCCGCAGCTGGGAGGGAGGGGAGGCAGAGTGGTTTCCTATAACGTTTTGCAGAGGCCTCAAATCTTTCCCCTGGAGTCCCAACTGGGACAGTCAGTTCTTCCTTTCAAATCCCAGCACAGAGGGTGATGATGACCCCAGGGCTGGCTCATCTCTGACCTACACCCCTAATTCTTCTAGCCTTCAGCCCCACTGCACACACCAGGGTCCCCTCCCCCACCCCTTGCCCTCGGGCTTGTCCTTCTGGAAAGCTCAGAGACATCTGCTGTGTCACCGAGACAGGGCTATTTCCAGGCCAGAGCAGGAGGGGGTGAAGGGTAGCAGTATTGGGACAGGAGGAGGTAAAGCCTAGGGAGGAGACTGGACAGAGCAAAGGGCCCCAGACTGACCTCAGCTGCTAATTCAGGAGGCCTGGAGATGGCCTGAGGGAGAATGGGGTGTACTGGCATCCAGTTATCTAGGCAAGACTGGGGCAACCTGTGGGGGGAACCTGATCCCATGTGCAACTTCCCTCCTGAAGGGCCTAGGGTGCACCCTCCAAGGGGGCTCTTTTTGAAAATCACAATAAAGCTCTCATGAACTCACTACAGGAGTGGGGTGGGAGTCTGTCCCTGGCCTCCAGCCTCTGAGGAAGGGACAGGTTATGAGGGGAGAGGCAGCCTCTTGCCACTGGAAGCCCACCCTGGCTTTTGAGCTCCCAGAGCTAGAATGCCTCCCCACCCCCACCCAGCACTGACACACCTTCCAAATCTGGTTACACTCAATGACTTCCTCCCCTCCGCAGGCCTTCCCCTCCCTCCCCACTGCGCAGACCGTTAGCTGCAACCAATCCCAAGCATAGGGGGTGGGTTGGAGCAGGGCAAGGACAGGCAGGAGCCCCCTCAGGGGAAGGCTGAAGCAGGAAGGTGGGCAGGCAGGGGTTAAGGTTCCCTGCCATAGCTCAGTGCCTTTTTAGGTTTCTGAGGCTGGGCCCTGCCTGCCCCATCCCAGGACTGAACACAGCTGCAGAGCACATGCCTAAAGACGCCTCAGTGGAGCTGAAAGGCCACCAGCTTTCCCCAGCCTCAGCTCAGAGTTTCAGGGGATGGTCAGGACCTGTCTTCAGTCTGGTCTTCCCCTGTGGAGGGGCTGGGAAGCCATTTGCTTTTCTGGGATCTGGGGTATGCCCCCAAGAATCAGCAATGGACACTGGCTCTGTCCTCTCAAGCATGCATAGGGTCTGTTCAATGGAAGGAAAGGGGACAGCCAGGGCAGCAGGTTGGTGCGAGTGCTCATGGGGAGGTTGTAGCTGCAGGGCTCAGACGCAGAAACGTCTGGACTTCCCAAAACACCCAGGGGGTGCCCACTGTCCTGAGAGGGGTGTCAAGGTAGTGCCCAGGTGGCCTGCACTGATTGGGAGAGAGACCAGACCAGGGTCCTCCCCCTGGTCCCCATTCCTGTCCCATCTCTCAGATGCCGGTGGGCCCAACCCGCACCTATGTCTCCTACCCACATGGGACCACTTCTTCCCTACTGTGACCATGCCCTCCTCGCCCGCACTGACCGATGGACACGAGCTTGATGTGCTCGCGCTCCAGGAACTCAAGGGCCACGGACACGTTCTCCAGCTTCATCTGGCGGAAGTTGGGACGCGGGTGGAACTTGCGATACATGCGCTTCTGGCTGAGCACCTCGAGCAGCGCGATGAGGCGCAGCCCGTCACTGAGGTCGCGCTGCAGGTCGGTCAGGCGCTTGCCCACGCACTTGAGGTGCTCGTTGCACCAGCGCGTAAACGTGTTCTGCTGGATCTTCTTCCACGGAGCGTCCTCGGCTAGGTCCTTCTCTGTGGATGGCATCTCGTCCGCCTCGTCGCCCAGGCCGAGGCCGGCGGCGTCCGAGTAGCCACTGTTGTTCATCATGTTGTCGCGGGCGGGGACGGGGTCTGTGTGGGCTGGGGACTCGGGCTGCGGGTGCTGGCGGGTGCTGGCGGATGCTGTCGGGGCGCGACCGCGGGACTCGCTGGTTTGCGCTGCGCTCTCTTCTCCAACTTCTCTAGCGCCCTGGCTGACGGGGCTCAGCGGGCCTCCTCGGCTCCTCGGCCGCTCTCTGGCTCTCACTCTCTGTCCCTCCAGGGGCGGAGCGGTGCTCGGGAAATGCGGGCCCGGCCCGGCCGGGGGGTTTAAGAAGCCCCCGGGCCGCTGCCCCCCCCGCCGCGCCCGCGGCCCCCGGGTCCACGTCAGAGCGCCGGCCTCCCAGGAATGCCGCCCGGCCCGCGGGTGGGGGCCGCGCCAGCCCACGGCCCCGCCTCCGCCGCCCCTCCCCCACGCGGTCCGTGGCAGACGCGACCGGGTGGGGGCTTCCGCCCCCTCGGCCGGGTGCCTCCGCGCGGGAAACCGGGGTGAGGGAGGCAGTGCCACACACACACCCGCCACCCCAAAACTGTCAGTAGAGATGAAATATACTCCCTCCACACCCAGCAGGATTATAGAGATAAATGGGGAAACTGAGGCCAGTGGTTAAACACACTGATCAGGTGTTGACAGAAGTTTCTGGACATGGCGAGGCTGTTGACAGAGCCTGGGAGTCTTGGCTTTTAGCCCAGGGCATTGTCCACCTGTGGACAGGGAAGGGAAGTTTGTGTGCACAGAGATGGCCTGAGAGGAAGGAGACATTGCCTAGGCCAATTAGGGAGAAGGTTTGAGGGGGGTGGTGTTGGGGTCTTCCCGACTGCCTCACTTTACCATAGAATAGCCTCATTTGGAGCCCAAATTCAAGGTCCAAGGGGAAAGGCCAAGGATCCTGGCCCTGACTCAGTGTCCCTGTCACTCGTCCATTTGGCCTCATCCTCTTAGAATGAAGCTGAGCTCAGGAAAAAGGTACTCGGTGAGTCAGGCTGTGTGCCCCCCCCCCCCACTCCACCGACCCCAGTCTGACTCAACCGAGGTGATGAGAGGGAAGGGAGAGACTGCCCCTGTGGTGCCAGGGAGCCCCCTGGGCAATGTGCCCATCTGGTCCACAGGACGAATCCTCCCAGGGAAAGGGCAAGTCAGCCAGACAGAAGCAGGGAGAGCCCTGGTGGAGCAGCCAAGGGGAAACGTGACTGAGGCTGGTGGGCAGGGCCGGGGCACAGTGGGCAGGGAGAACCCAGTGAGCCAGGCGAGATACCTAGGCAGGACTGGCTCAGTGTGAGCCAAAGGCAGCTGGAGGCTTGGGGAGTGGGGACAGTGGGGAAAGTGAGGCACTGGTGGGGGATGAAAGCCACAGAACATATAAGGAGAAAATGTATTTGGCAACTCTGTAGCACACATGGATTCCACACTTCCCGGCCCCACTTTAAGCTCCCTCTGCTTTCCCATCTTTCTAGACCCAGTAAATGTAACTGGGGAGGAAGCCATGTCTAAGCCTGAGATGTTTCTTCAAGCCAGATAGTCGCAACTCAAGACACATGGTGATCTGAGGATTGGGAAGGTTTGTGGACTTTGTAGGTGAATCATTCTTACTTCTCTCCTCTTCTCAAGCCTGCTGAAAAGGAAAGGAATAGTGGACATCTTGGGAAACTCTCCCCAAGGGCAGAGTGAGGGCGATCCCTCTTATGGACTAAGAAAGAAATTTAGGGCTTTGTGAGGGGCAGTGCTTATGGTGACAGAATTCCATGAATCATTTACTTCCCTTCTCATGTAATGAGATTGCCTAGTCCTTAGGTAGAGAGGGGGAGTAGAGAAGGGACCAGAAACAGAAAAGGGACCTGCTTGCATAGCTGGCGGGGGGGTTGTCTGGGGGCCCTGATAGTGACAGGCGAGGTATAAATAGCTTGGGCCCTGCAGCTCATGTTCTGTCGGCTGCCTGTGACGAGGTGCTCAGGAATTCCACTCTCCTGTTGGCAAGCCCCTCTCCTCGTCTCCAGAGCTCTCATTCTCCCTAAGCCACCTTCATCCCATGGCCAAAACCACCCATCAGGCACCAGTGCTGTCCAGTTGAGAGGCTGAACTCTTCTGTGGAGAGAATCCCAGCTCAGAATACATAGCTGGGTCTCACAAGGGAAATGTGGGCAGGGGGAGGGAGAAGTCAGGCTTCTGACAGCCAACCCAAAGTGCCAGGAGCTCAGGGTTCCAGTGTTGTCTCTGAAGCCCTGATGAGGAAACTGAGGTTCAGATCTGAGGAATGATGGATTCCTTTCTGAGTTGCTGGGGAGGGGAGAAAGGGGTTATATGGGGTGCTTGGGGCTCAGAGCTCCTTTATGGAACCTAAATACTCATTGTCCTGTCTGGTGGGTATCATTATTAGAGGTACCCAGTCAGTCAAGAGCCACTATTAAGGTGGAAGGGTTCTTTCAGGCATGATGGCACACACCTGTAATCCTAGTGACACAATAGGTTGAGGCACCAGGATTGCAAGTTCGAGGCCAGCCTCAGCACCTTAGCGAAATTCTGTCTCAAAATAAAGAGGGCTGGGGATATAGCTCAGTGGTAAAGTACCCCTGGGTTTAATTCCCAGTACCAATAATAATAATAATAACAACAATAATGAATAACGTGGGAGGGTTCAGAGTGAAGCCAGGGAGAACTCCCAAGGATAGCTTGTCTTGCCCTTCTCAGAGATCAGTGTGTGGGCCCCAGGGGAGCTAGTAAATGGTCAGCAAAGCAGGGTATAAAGTGCCAAAGGATGATTCCCGCCACCCTCCCCAACCCCGAAACTTGAGCCCGTTGCTCTCCAGGATAAATCCGGGCCTGACTCAAGCCCTAGCCGCCAGTCGCAGACAGCCTCCCAGGCACAGGCTGGTGACTCAGCCCTCAATATAGCCCTCGAGCCCAGGCCCAGGCCTGGCCACGCAGGCTGGAACAGACCGTGCACAATGCTGTCCTGGGACCTGCCAAGTGGGGCCCCCTCCCCAGGGAGAGCTAATGTGTCCCTCCCCAAGCCAGGCAGGGATACCAAGAGGGGCTTACAAGGGGTTTCATCAGTGGAGTATGTGGGGCTTTGCTGGCTGGGGCCACAGGCTGTTTATAGCCCCCTGACTCACCACCTGCTGACCTATCTCAGGAGACCAGGTTGCCTGGCCTTTCACCTGGGCCTGTCTCTCTCATCAAGGGGCACTGATTGACAGTCACTGACACTGGCTACATTCAGTTTAGGTTGAGCCAAATTTGCCTGAGTGGATCTAGTGGGCCATGTTTAAAAATCTTGTTTTCCTGAAATCAGGGACATTCTCACAGTCATTTGATGATTCCAGGCTGACCAGGCCTACAGCAGGCACTTCGATGATCACTGACAGTGGCTCTGACCCAGGTGGCAGGAAGAGTGTGGCAGAGTGGAAAGATCCACAGGCTGAATTGCAGCCTCGCCACTTCTGGTTCTATAACCTTGGGCAGGTTACATAACTCTTTCAGGCCTCACTTTCTCATCTGTAAAATGGAATAATACCCTCAATAGTGTTTTCCTAAAAAATGTGTGGAGAGGAAATAACATGAAAGATGACTAGCATGACACCTGGCATCTAATATGGGATTGAAAAAAAGTTCATTTGCTTCCTCTGTTGGTATCTGGGGGACTGTTCTTGGGGGGAGGCCATTCCCCACAGTTGTGTCTATAGCCCTGTAGATCCACTGCCTGGACCTCCACATGACTCCCCTCAGCTCTTCCCTCCATCCTGACACTCCACCTGCCAGAATCAGAATCAGTGCTATTGTACTTCAGAACCACCCATCCCTGTCCACAGTAGCAGCAGCTGGTCCTTGGCAGGAGTGGCAGGGAGAGCAGAGGGCCCCAGCTTGCAGAGAGTGGGTAGAAAGCAGTTATACAGAGGGAAGAAGCCAAGAGATGGAGGCTCATGAAGGTGTTCAGGGTTCTTGGATCTAACTGTACCAACACCAGGGTGCATGTCTGCCTGTGGCTTCTAAGACATATCACTGTGGGCTTAAGGTCAATTCTCCTCCCTCCACCTGTTTTTAAGTTAGCTCAAACGAATGTTTCACTTTTAACAAGGAGACCGCTTTCACATGTTTTGGTAGCACTGATCAACAAGATCAGGAGGCACCAAATTCAAACCAAAGGAAGGGGAAGACATTCTAAAGTGAGCAGAGGGGGGCTAGCATCCTAAAGAGAACTCTGTATTCCAAGCAGAATGGCTGGGGAAAGGCAAGCCCACATTCCTGCAGGCTTTTGGTTCAGGTCCTCTGATGGGATGGACTGCCTACTAGAACCTGATCTCCATCTTAGTTTCTAATTCTAAGTGATCCTTGATTTCTTAGCTTGTCTGACCTGCTATAGCAAAATATTGTAAATTGGACAGCTTATAAACAACAGAAATTTCTCATTGTTCTTCAGGCTGGAAAGTTCAAGGTAAGGCACCTGCAGGTAAGGACCTCTGGCAAAGTCCCCCTTCCTCACAGCCATCATTGTAACCTCACATGGCAGAAGGGGTACGGGGATCTGAGTTCTCCTGCATAAGGAAACTAAATTCACTTGTCAGAGCTTTGCCCAACTTCCTAATAGCATCATCTTGGGGGTTAGGATTTCAACCTGAATTCTTGAGGGTCTCACTACGCTCAAAATCAAGTGGCCAGTGGTACCAGATAGCTACAAAGGTATTTCTTGAATTAGATAATGACTGAGTACATAAACCTTAACACAATGGGTGAGGGCAGTGTTTCTCACTGTTATTGGATATACTGATCACCTGTGGGTCTAGTTAAAATGCAGATTCTGTGTCAGGAGGTTCAGGGCAGGCCTGATACTCTGCCTTTCTAATAAGCTCCTGGTGATGCTGATGCTGCTGGTCCTGCATGACTTGGAATAGAAAGGGACTAGACTACCCTAAATTAGCACAATCTTCAGAGAAGAGTCGCTTGAAAAGGAAAAGGACAAGTGGCACCACACTCAGTTTGCCTGGTTGCAGCCATGTTTATAAGGGGCTGGTCACAGTGTCACATTGGCTGTAGTCCTGCCAGAAGAAACTTCCAGTTCAGTCACTTCTCCAGGATGTGTAAAATTTGAAAATCTCATTCTACATGTTCTTGCTATTTCCCCAGGCAAGGGATGGGGAAGAAATGAACTCATCTAGAGCTTAGCAGCATCCACTATTGTACATGCTCTGTGCCCATGCATTGCTCCATATGCTTGGTTGAATGGAACAAAGTCCTTTGGTGGCAGAAAGGGTCCCTAGGTAACCAGTGGTCATGGGGGTTTAATACACTCAGGGTCTTTCATGTGGCAACACTCACAATGAGAACAACCAATCATTAAGGACTCTGTTGGAATGAAGATAAACAGGGACACACACATAAATTATCTAGCCATTCTGCTGTCCCCTTAGATTGTTCTTAATCTTCTGTCCTGCTCTGAGCTCTAGGAGGCTGACCTTGAAAGATCATATTACCTGGGCACCTCTGCTCTCAGACTCCCTGCTGGGTCTAGTCAACCAGAGGAACCAAAAGGAAGCTGGCAAGTGGGAGGAAAGAGCCAGGACTAAAATGTCTTCCCACTTCCTCAGGGCTCTGGCACTGCACTCTTGCCTGGGGTTCCTTTTGGGGGCTCTAGTTCTTGCTTCTCCCCCTCCAGCTGGGTTGGCAACAGCTTTCCACTAGTGCTAGGACCTGGCTACTTTACCATTCCTTGTTGGTTCTCCTAACCCTGCCTTCTATGCTTAGTTCCTTCATTGACCTTCTTCAGTAAAGTTTTGAGTGTCCTGTTTATGACGAGGACCTTGACTGAATAAAAAAGTCATCTCTGGCCTCGCACAGTGTCGCATGCCTGTAATCAGTTTAGGAGGCTGAGACAGGAAGATTGTGAGTTCAAAGCTAGCCTCAGCAAAAGCAAAGTGCTACGCAACTCAGTGAGACCATGTCTTTAAATAAAATACAAAATAGGGCTAGGGATATGGCTCAGTGGTCAAGTGCGCCCGAGTTTAATCCCCAGTACCCTGCTCCCCACACACAAAGTCATCTCTGAGAGCACCCCCCTTGAGTCACAAGGACTAAGCCAGGAAGACTCCCACACAGATCTTCTTGGGGAATCTTCACATACAGGGAGGGGTGTGGGCACAGAACCTAAGGGGAGGTCCTTTGCACACCATTCATTTTTCCATGCTCTTTGAGCTAATAGGCATACCAACCCCTTTGTGATTTAGCAGGCAGCACAGGGAGCTGTGTAAGGTAAAGTAAGAAATTAGATTTAGGAGCCAGATCCTTACGTGAGGTACTTGATTGAAGAGGAGCTGCTTCCTTCTGGTTGTGTGTGAAGCATTTAGTAAATAAAAAGCCACAGAGTCTCATATAATTAGGTTGATATTTAATTACAAGGAACCCAGGATCTTATACAAGGCAGGAGATGGGAGCCAGCAGGAGCCAGCCGCCCCAATAAGCCTTTCCAGCTTCAGTGGCTGAGGCTAAGGAGATGGGTGGGGACACATGGGACACATGAGTGAGGTGGGAACTCTGGCACATGTGTCCTGCCCAAAGGTGAGGGTGGTGGCTGCTGGGGATCTGCCTTTTCGGCTGGCCCAGGTCTGCCATCACTCCATGAGGCAGAACTCTGTCTCCTGCGGTCGCATGCTGGGTAACACATACAGAGCCACAGCTGCAATAGCCAAGAATGCCATAGGCTTCCACATCCCAAACATGTTCTGTGGGGACCAAAGAAAAACGTGAGTTTCCAGCCTTCTGGACCCTTCCCGAAGCCAGAAATCACCTGCCTGCTTGTGCCAGAGAGTGACAGCTCAGGAACATCATGGTTCAGTTTCTCTCACCTCCAGGTAAGTGGTAGAGATCACATGGCCTCTTCTTCCTGACACTAGATATGGGGTGCGACACTGAACATATCACCTCAGGTGACACTTGTGTGTGAATCTGCATTTCTCCCCAAAGAGTGAGAATACTGGTCCTTAAATGTGGAGGCAAGCTCGTGGGCCAGATGGCAGATTCTCCACGAGGATGCCTAAGAAAGGGTAGATACCATGGCAAGAAAGAAGAGGGTGAAGCTGAGTCTTCAGGGGAAGTGACCATTCCTAATGAGCTTTGTGAAGGAGAAACAACTCAGAGTCAAGAGGAAGGAAGGGGAAGTGAAAGAGTGCAGGTGAACAGGAGGTTCTTACACAGCTAGACCTTGTGCACAGAAGGATGTCAGTTCAAGGAAATTCAAGGGAAATGTTACTAACCCTGGGAGGCAAATGTTGGAGTCAGGTGTGTGAACTGGTTTCCTAGCACATGTGCTGGAGTGTGCTGAGCCTTCTACACACTGCTGGCTGCTGGCGAACTCTGCTGATTCATGACAACAAATCACACCATCAGAAGATATCCACAAAACACCCCTGAGGAATGAAACCTCAGACAAGAAAATACATACTTGGGAAAATAGTTCCTATTTTTGTTACTCTTTTTACTTATTACTTGAAAGATGGAATTTCAATGTTGAGTCAAGAGCTATGGCATAAGGTAAAAGGATGTTTTTTGGTAAAGATGGAGTAAAGCCCATTAACATTAAGAATATATTTGCTCAGAGAATAACTGAGCTAAAACAAAGATTTTAAGACAACTATAAAGAACAAAGAAAATCTCCTAAAT